>LVTN01000521.1:101067-170541 GCA_001649415.1 Musa itinerans | reverse complement strand
CTAGAAAAAGAAATTTAGAAAACAATTTCATGTTTTATTCTAATTTCTGAAGAGAAAAGAAAAATATGTTTACTAGTTTAATTTCATAGATCAATTTGTGGTGGTGATAGCGATGATGATCTTGGAAGCTATGATTGTAATGATAATAATGATGGCAATGGCACTGATAAATCTTAACTATTTTGCACTTCTTAAGTATTATATTGCATATCAAATCGCATAAAAATTTGGTTTTCTAATTACTCAAACATGTCAAGTGCAAATTCATAAAGTTTCCTATCAATATTCTCTCATATGCTAAGGAGGAATCTTTTTCTCAACCATACATCAAAAAGAAACATTTTGAGCGTTCTACAAAACATAAAAGAAATATCATCTTGTCAATATAGTTCGATGTTATGTACGTTTATAACGCCTTCCTAATTGTCTCATCAATAATGTCATTGTTCTTGAAGAAATGGTCGGTAATGGCAAGCTTGGAGACGTTAAAGAACTCACTAATCATGTGTACATAAAAGAAATATCATCTTGTCAATATAGTTCGATGTTATGTACGTTTATAACGCCTTCCTAATTGTCTCATCAATAATGTCATTGTTCTTGAAGAAATGGTCAGTAATGGCGAGCTTGGAGACGATAAAGAACTCACTCATCATGTGTTCTTCTGCAGCAAAATACGAAACTACGAGTTCTGAAGAAGTCGCTCCGAAGAATCGCAAGAGATGACAACATTCTCATAATTGCTACGCTCGATGCAGCCTCACGATCCCTTTTCGATCTCTTCATCGAGAGCTTCCAAGTCGGCGAGCGAACAGATGTGCTGATAAGACATTTGCTGGTCTTAGCAACAGATCAAAAGGCTTTGGAGCACTGCAGGTCTTCCCACATGCACTGTCGTCTTCTCGGTGCAGAAGGCAACAGCGGCTCGGCAGGTGACGATGGACATGCGATGATGAGGCAGCTCGAGTTCCAGCAAACACTCGTAGAACTCGGATACAGTTTCATATACACGGTGGGAGGGAAGATCGATTTGCATGGTGAAGGAGTCCTTGTTGTTTTGGATACGACTGATGTGATCTACTCTCTCTCTCTCTACATGGCAGGATTTGGATGTGATGTGGTTTCGGATTCCTTGGCATCACCTCGAGTCGGGTACCTACTTAGCTTTTGCTACTGATTTCTTCGAAGGAGATGCAAAAAGCCTGCAAAACGTGCCCAACGGAGGCCTCATGTACGTGAAGGCTTGCAGCAACAACGTCGAGTTGTACAAGTACTGGAAGCTGCTGTGCAAGCAGTATCCTACCGCAGACCGGCAATCCATTCTGTCCAAGGGATTGGCCGATGGTGTCTTTCCGTTCAGCTTGAGATTCCAGTTTCTCGACACCGCCAACTTCGGAGGGTTTTGCCAGGCCAGGAGAGAGCCGAGCAAGGTCTGCACAGTGCAGGCCAACTGTTGTGGGAGCGCAGAGGAGAAGGTGCGTGGCCTGAGGAGTCTGATACAGGATTGGAACAAGTACAGGTCGATTTCCATGGAAGATGAGAAGGAAGGGGGAGGAGGGTTTTCTTGGAGCAACACAAGTAGATGCGAACAGTGAGAGGCATCCATGTCGATCGAGCACGCCGTTCGGAGGGTTGCGTTCCGAATAAACGAAGACACTGAGAATGACTACTTTGCTTTCAGATAATATGGTAGTAATCTTTTCCGTCTAGATGTTGTTCTTTGTGGAGGAGGTAGAAGAGGTATTATCTACTATATGGACATTTATGGCTTTAGAATTTATATGCAAGTCATGATTATTTTATCTTTTATATTTTAGTTTCGCATGTTTTATTGTTTGCAGAGAGATAAATATATATGAAATATGATTTCCTTTTTTTTTTTTTTGGTTGCAAAGTTAAGCTATAAATATGGAATTCCATCCCTAGAATAATAATGAGCTTATCCATCATGGATAAAATGACTAACTAAAATGATGCATTAATGTTAATATGGTTCCAAGTGTCAGAAATGCCGATGCAAACTATTACTGATCGGAGTGTGTCCAGATATTTGATTACACAACTCCAGAAATAATCCAGACAAGTGTGGACTCTACCTTTAACCATCTCAAGATGAGACCCACGGAGCTCTAGAATAGCAATCCATTCAGTCTGCACATATGGTGTTTGTGAACTGATTCAACACGAATATAAGCGAGAGAAGCAATCGGCAAAATAGTGTACTTCATTCATACATGTAAAAACACAGTGAAAACTTGTACCCAAATTTAGCAGATTAGTCTTAGTCGGCGCAGATCAAAAGGCATCCTAGTAAGGCATTTTTGCTGAAACAGGAGCGGTGGATACATGTGGTGCCCTCTGTCAACCAGATCCAGAAGCCACATTGAATGAATCAAAGCTTCCTGTTGTAGTCGATGATGGATTAGCTTGATACATCATAGGATTGATGGCAGGTGCAGCACCATTGGTGGCTGGCATTGACATGGCCCCGGAAATTGGAGGTGTCAATTGAGGAGGCCTAGGAAGATTACTAACTTGCATCGGTGCTGTTGCAGCAGCACCAGGTGGTACCGCTGATGGTGGACCAGTAGGCATAGTATGAGGAGGTCCATAACCTGCCGATCAGGATGCAGGATGAATGTATAGGATTATTGATTGAGAAAAAAGAACATTACCATAAATGAAAATAAACCACATGTGACTGGCATGGCTTGTACTGGCCAAGCTCAATAAGATTTGCTACAAAATAAAATGTGGTTGAATGAATGAAAAGCAACTCATAACAAGCCAATGACATGGGCTGACACAAATCCCGCCAGACAACCAGGCTAATCTTGCCAGATAACAAGCTAGCAAAACGTCTATGGGTGTAGGGAACCTTGGGATAACACAGATATCAATGCTGATGTTGCAGAATAGAGCATGGCCATCAAAAACCAACCATGCAAAGAAGGTTCTCGCTGCACATTTTCTTTATCTTACCGCAAACTTTCGTAATTTCACTATCTTATCTAATTGCCACAGACGGGGTGTAGCAAACCTTGACATAACACAAATATCTATGCCAATACCTCACTTTAGAGCATGGTCACCAAAAATCGAGAATGTTGTACATTTTTACCTTACTGGCGAACTTTTGCAATTCACAACTCATCTAATTGCCTCAACAAGGTGCAAAACCTAGACAAAAGCATAAATACCAATGCCAATACCACATTATAGAGCATGGCCACTGAAACTCGACCATTGCAAAAACAAACTGTCAATCTTTTGCAAATTTTCAACTTATCTAAGTCCCTTTTTTTGCTTTCTTTGACCCTTGACAACATGGTTGGCAGTCCCTAAAAACTAGGATCAAAGAAAAGAAACATTTTTCAATCAGCTCAAAAAAGCACCTATGCAACCAAAACACATTTTATTGGTTATTGAACTTTACTATCAGTTTACTTTTATGAAGTATATATTTGGTATTCTAGTATTTTTCAACTAAATGATAAGTGTCATTTCCAAACCTGTAGTGCCCCTAACAGCATTTGTTTAAATATAGTTGTTGTAACTGCCTTCTGTAGCCACAGTAGATGCAATAGATGCACTTACTGCAACTGCATTGCCTACACATAAAACTGCTGTAACTGGATTTTTCCTATTTGCTTATGTGCCTTTTCTATGATGCCTTCGGTTTAGGGTCTCAAAAATATACATTAAATTATTCTGACTCAAATATCCAAATTTGATCCTCTTTTCTTGGTCTGATTGAACAATCTATCTAAAGTGCTGGTTATCTTATTTAGCAAAGGAGATAAGCATAATTTAATATACTCCTTTATTTTAACCTGGGTTTATCAGATTTAAACTCCTTCAGTACTTAATCATACTCTATCATTTGCAAAAATCAGTATGTAACATGAAGAAAACAAACTCTACTAATTTTTCAGAGAAATACAATAAGGCCCCAGAGGAAAAAAAAGAAGAATACTATTTTCAATGTGATGTAACAAGAGATTGTTTGACCTTAATTTATTTAAGTCTTATGATAACTGCTGTTGCGAATTGTAACTGTACCAATCTGAATTGAATTTGCAGTTTTAAATTGTCTACTATCTAATACTCTTGATTATGTCATTGATCGTTTTTTTTTTGTACTGATAAAAACTGCATATTAACTTCATCATAAGCTTGGTAACCCCTTATTTATCACTTTAGCAGTGTGTGTGAGACAAATTATATCATGGTAAGATAGTGTGCCTACTCTTGGCAATGAAAAATTACTCTTCTCTAGAGCCTGATCTGATCAAGATTGATCCAATTTTGACAAATGGAAAATTTAACCTTTTTAACATTTGATGAAAGGAAAATAGCAAAGGAAGAATTACCAAGACAACAGAGAATGAACAAGCAAGGTCAATTCTGCTTCGCTTTTCAGATGCATGGATCCGAACACTAATCACCTAAACCCAGAACAACAAAGACCATATCTCAAATAGAAAAGGTGAGGCAGCAATATCTAGGAAACGATATGTGCCTCTTACAAGGCAATTGTGGCCTTCAATGGGAGCACAAAACTGGTTATTTTTGGAGTCAAGGGAGATTGGAGACAAACTGTCAGATGAAGTAGTGGTTTCTTCTCTATATATTCATTCATATATAACCATGGGTGATCTGTGATCTAACACATGCCAAGTCATCAGGTTTTCTTAGTAATCATCAGCATTCATAGCTAGTTCTGTTGCTTGGAAATATATATCTGAAAAAATTAGTTGGTCAAAAAGTTGTTTTCACAATCCTTTAATAGAATTATGGCAATCTAGCAATTTTAGAATATACTTCAGAGTTTAATTCCATTGCCCACTACACTACAATGATATGTTTCTTCTATTTAAAGACCAATTGTGGCTCCTAGATATCTATATGAAAGATTCAATACTTATTAATTCCATCTTATGTGCTCCAGAAATGTTTACATGATGAACTTTTGCCATAACAGAATTTTAAAATTTTGCTATACTATCCTAGGTGAGTTTTGACATCAATTTTATCTCTATTACCCTTGGTTGTAATACCCTGATGAGCTTTTGCATGCTCTAATGCCTAATAGAACCTAATGTTTGTTCATGTCAACATAATGTTGGAGCAGCTGGACAATTAGTAAGTTTCACTTGGTCTGTTTTTAAGTTGTAAAGAAAGGCAAAACCCAATTAACTTGTGAAATTGATTAAAACTTGGCTCAAGTGAAACCTAATTAAGACTCACAGAATCTGACACATGTTTTTGTCACAAGTTCTCAAGTGTATCAGGATCCTCACTTTAATTAATCCTCCAAAACAAAAGAGCATTTTTTCCTCAATTGATCAGCTAGTCTAAAAACCCACTAGATACAAACAGGTATTTATAATTGAGCAGCTTGACTCAGAGATGGATGGTTTAACCAATAACTATTGACACATTGTTCTTTTCTAACATATTAAAACAAAAATATCCATTTATCTTTTTTTCTGTATAAAAAAAAAATCCCTATGTATTTATTTCATCTTCCACTAGCTTGCCAAATCATGAAATTGGCATCTTTGTGATTCGAGGCGACGAGGACCTTAAATTTTACGAGAATCTTCTATACATTCTCTTAACCATGATACTTCTAAAAAAGAACTAGAAATGCAAGGAAACAAATGACTGAGAATACTTTTAGGCACCTAAGGTGTTTTTAATATACCTGGAGCTCCAAGTGGAGGAGGCAAGACAGGGGGCCTAACTCCGGGTAGCATTCCCTGAGATGGAGCTCCCATAGGCAAGATAGGTGGTCCTAAAACTGGAAGAGGGGGCCGATTTCCTGGCATGGACATAAGATGTTGGTTATAAGTTGCACCAACTTGATGTTGGAAAGCTGCAGCCTGGCCTAGATGTTCCTTGATTCTCTGATCAATTAGACTTTGAGTTTGTTGCTCCTCAAATTGCTGATAATAAGCACGGACATTTGCCTGTTCTTTAAAGAGTATCAGCAAAGTAGAGGTAGAAATAACTTGAACACACAGAAGAAAGAATTAAAACCTTGTGTTTGTAGCCAGCATTATGTTGCTTTCTGACAGATGGCTGCAGCATCATAAATTTCAGTTAGAAATGTTAACTTCTCCAAAAATACTTATAATTCATCAGACTGCAGATAAAGTACCTAAAATATATGATAACCGAAACATGAAAAGTCATGGTTAATTTTGACACCTCCAAATGGCACAAAATAAAAAAGAACTTAAAGCTTGATTATGCTTAAAACTTTTAACCACAATATAAGTCCACAGTTATAGCATAGAAAAAGAAAAATATAAATAGAATACAAAGTCCTCTATAGCATAATCACCATTAACTCTTCTGTGGTGAATGTATTACAATTGAACAAAAAATTGACAAATTGCCAATTCAAAGGGTGACTGAATTAATATGGTAGTACTGACAGACATAGTTCCTAACTATTTGCGATCAGTTCTATGCATATTTTCCTGTGTCTAATTTAAGGAGCACACAAAGATAAAACAAAACTATTGATACTCTCCACTACAAGCAGTTTGTGGTTACTCGACCAAAAGTATCTTCATCAGTCTCTCCTATTGAGTAATAGATATAAGATACCTAAAACTTCTGTCTTGTGCAGCCACCATATTTGCACATTCAATTCTTTTCTTAGCATTGCTAAAATTACATTTCATATATTCAGTTTTAGTTATACTTCGTCTAAAATTTTTGGTTTCTAGGACTTTTCTAAGACATAGCTAGTGAGTTCATCCAACATTAATATGAGAAGATAAAAGATCTCAAGCTAACCCATGGTGTGATCTTATGCTCACACAGTCCTCATGCTAGTAACTACTCTTTCATACACTGCTTTTGTCACACCAATACAATTTTTGAAAAACAATTTCTTTGCTAACACCTACTAGAGTCAATTATCTATAAATTCTATCATAGGTTTTTTCTACATCAATAGAAACTACATGTAACTGGTTCTTCTTCTCTTTATATTTTTCAGTAACTATCTAAATAAATATATAATTATTATGGTTGATTTGCTAGTCATATTACCAAACAGGTTCTTCAAACACCTCATTTTTTCTCCTCCAATCATCCTTTCCCTAACGAACCAAGTATAAATCCTATTTAGGTAAGACTTATATGAACCATGAGACTTATATGAACTATGTGATGCCCAAAATATGGCCCAATAAAGCTTACAAGTCACGTATGTTTGTTCATTTTATGGATCAACCCATCACTTGATTAAAAAAGTGACCCAATTGACAAATTTTAGACCCTAACCAACCATTAGGACTCAAATACAGGTTAAATTGAAACCAAAAGCCTCCACTAAACCTCCATCAGTGCGGGCTAAATTAAAGCAGTAGGACTCAATGTGCCCTATACTGCTACAAGGGTGTATTCAATTAGTGAACTTGCATTCTAATTTATGGCAGATTCATTATAAACATAATTTGAACCTAATTTATCTCGAGCAGTCGGAACAAACCAAATCAACCTTTTGGCCACCTGAATAGAGCTACTAGCCTACAGTCCAACACGGGATAAGAACATGTAATATTAGGTGACACTATTCCATGCTCTCAAACGAATCAAAAACCGCAACCGAAATCAAGCAGCACAAAACTGATTAATAGATCGATTAGATTGTAACAACAAACGACATAATCTGCGGGGGCAAGAAACGAAGAAAACTCACAGAATCATGAGTCAGGTAAGTGTCGCAGTAATCGCAGTAGTACCTGAGAGCGAACGATCAGGGTTAGACAAAAACGATCCAGAAGGACAAAAGAGAAAAAGTAGGACAAGCGGAAACGTAGAAGCAAGCGTCGTTTGATTACCGAGGCATGGCTACTGGTGGCGATCGGAAGCCTTTAGATCGAAGGCGAAGCCTTCGCGATCGGTGGAGAGCAGAAGGCGAACCGGCAAGGAGACGGGGAGAAAGCAGCGGAGGGGGAAGCGTGAAGAAGACCGTGCCCTACTATTTCAATTGCTACAGATGCTTCGGGAAAACGGAGCCCCAATACGTCTTTAAACCGCTTAGGATCCGGATCCGATAGCCGAGCCGACCCCAATCGAACCCGGTTCAACTGTCAATTACACATGCCAAATTAAGATTACATGGTCCGATGTCGGCCTGCAGAGTCATGAGTTAATGGGCCGAATTGGGTTGAGGATTGCTATTGTTTATGTTGAGGAAGTTTCTTCAAATTTTTCATGCCTAAAAACAATGCCTCAGTACAGTGTTTGACTGTGCAATATCAATTGCAGTGTAGCTTTCAAACTTAATTTGGGTTTGACTTTAGGCATGTAATTGATGGTGATTGGTAAATAATGATGGGTAATTTTTTATATTTAAACTTAGTCAACCTTAAAGATTGAGACTTTTAACTTCCTAAGAAAACATTTACTGAAGTCCTCATCTTCATTGCTTGCACTAAATTCATATGCTCATCCTAAGAAAACTAACTCATTAATCTAATGAGTGTGAAGTACTAACACAAAAGACTCTGTAACTCAGTATTGTCTGATAAGATAATAGATTGAATAACTTGTTGAACTTTAATTAAGATACTTAAGTTGGCAATTGTAGGAGTAAATGTACTGTTGCTCCACATCTGAAAACAGGAATCATGGAAGTGGATGATCATCTGCAGATCTTTCAGCATGGTTTGGGACCAGAAACAGCAGGTGGCCATCATGGCTGGAGGTGGTTCAGGTGACACTTAAGGCTTGTTGGTGTGCAACATGGGGTGTTGGTTTCCTCCCTCATACCAAACTCACTAACTTGTCTCTTCATTGGTCCTTTCTCCCACTGCTAATTGGGCATCACCTCTGACCTGACATGGGGTCCCTCTTGGGCTCAAGGTTAGGTGACAGAAACCATATCCCCACTCCTGAGCTCTCTGTTTTTAGCATGCAGTGCAAAGTAAGTGATGGGGAGGCTGAGTGTGTAGGGTTGCAACCACCACTGCCCTCAAAAGAACCATAAACTCCATGGTGGGCAAAGGGCAAAGCATTCTCTCATTACCAGTAGATTAGGGGTGGCAGTTCAGGACTGACCTACTCACTGGTGCAAATCCATTAGATGGTTGGTAGGGTTGGATGAGGCAATTGATGGGAATTGGTTGAGTTCACCTGACCAGGAAAATGAAATGGTGGTCAGGTGGAGTCACCAATGCACTCCAACCTTTCAGTTCTTCTGTCTTCTTATCTCTGCCTATCAGGAAAATGGTATCATCAGTACTGACTACCTGTTTGGTTTCCTAGAAGAGGCAGTAGGTAGATAAGCATATAACTGAACTGAAATGTGCTTTGCTGAGAGTTTGAGTTAACCTGCAGCAAAATGCAGATTTGGGGGATGATTACTATCATATATAATTTGTGATCTGATGAGCTTTTAACATTCTTGAGAAACAATTCAAGTCATAACTATGAACTAAGATCATAATAAATGTCTTCTTTGCTGGACTCTGCTTCAAGCAGACAAAATATTCCTGTCAGGAAGTCAGACCTGATTCATATACCTAATTGGTAGACCACTGGGGGTTCAGAATTATTATGATCAGTATTTTGTGATGCATCAAAGAAATAAGATAATGCCAAATGCATTGTAGATAGGCATTTGGTTGAATAGCTCTGCTCAACTACATGCAGATCTAAGGAGACAAAACAAATTGCTCTCCCTACCATTAGAAAAATCTGTGTTTTCCATCTTACTTAAAAGAAGTAGATAATGCCAATTGATGAGCAAAAGGGAGATTGGAAGTTGCTTATCATTGTAGTATAGTTAGTGTAGGATTGATTTAGTTTGCAAAGTCTGTATCAAAATTTTTCTGAGGATTAGTTCCATTTTTCACAGTAGAATCAAAATATCCACACCAAAATGATAATTTTATCATCTAGTAAAGAAATTAATTTGGTGGTGGTAATAGCAAATGATAATTTTATTTCTTGTCTCATTAAAATAAATAAAAGGAGACAAAAACAATATTAAAAAGGCTATGGTCATAGAAAGAGTTTGAATGATTATTTTAGGTATTTCCAAAGAAATTTACAAGGCCAAGAACTGGATTTTGTTCTATCAGACTACCTAACTTTGAGAGAGTTTGAAGGCTATCAAATCAAGTTAGATCTGTTCCAATACTTGTTATAGGATGATAAGATACAGATCCTTAAATTGGTAGTATCATATGTTCAGAGTTTTGTGCACATAACAGTCAAAACAATATGTTTATAGATCTTGACATTAGCAGTAGTAACAAAAAATTAAGGATATGAATTTGCATTCATTGACACTGGGAATGGTTAAAATGAATACCTAATAATTCTTCCTAACTCATTATATAGCCTTTTAAATACTTATTTTTGAAAATATGGCACTCTGAATACTTAATTGCTTGTGCTGAAAGAATTTATTGTTTTGCTTGAGATAAGTCAGAAGAGGTTCAATCATTTAGAGCTTCTAACTCAAACCCACAGGACTGCAGTGTGATGTAGGCCCTCCTCTCCATTTCCAACAAGCATCTTGAAGGTGTTTGACATGATGGTGGAGCTATTTACCACTACCTTCCCCACCCTCTCCCTCCATCCTCCACCCTTATTCCCCACCTAAACACAAACATTAGATGCTGGCACCTAAAATCCTAAAATAATCCATCATGAATTAGGGAGACAAAGTCAAACTGAACCAGAAAGACCAGCTTCTTGTCAGTGGAGTCCTATAAGAAAATAAGAAGTCAGTGGCAGTGAATTAAATTCCCCTTCATTTCTCTCTCTACTGTGGGGAAGAAACTGCATGTGAGAGTGAAGAGTCCAAGAGAAAGAGGCAGGGAAGCTTAAACTCAAGTGAAAAATGGGAGAGGACAAGCAGGTGGAAAGGTAGTGGTGTCAGTGCTCCACCACCTTCTTCCCCTGATCCAAATCACCTCCCCATCTACCATCCCATCTCCAAATCACACCCCATCTCCACTTGCTGTCTCTTGGTGGAGCTGAATCCATTCAGGATAAGATAAGAGGCATATGTGGGGAAGTTGCATTGGCCCTTTCAGCTAGCAGGACCTTATATTTTTCTTTCCCTCTATTTATGCTTTGCAGCTGAATCAATGTATGATTTGATGGTGTTGATCCATTCCTCCTTGCTGGCAAAGCAAAGGTTACTGTTTGCTGGTAATTGCAAGTCTTGTTGAGCAACCTTATGAGCCAGGGAACAAACATGGCGTGACTAATTGGATTAGAGGAACAGGATTAACTTTACATTGACATGGACCTGCAATTAATGAGTTGAAGATTTCAAGAGCATCATTCTCTGATACATCAAAGTTGATGATGACATGGAGTCTCCATGTCAGGGAGAAGGTAGATGAAGCTGTTGGAATTAATGGAGGAATGGAGGACACAACACACAGCAACACTTCATATCAAGATGGTGTCATGCTCTGTTTTCAGAGCATTATATATATATATATATATATATATATATATATATAAATAAAAGAGAAAAGGTTTTTTCTGTTTAATTTAGAATTAGAACAGCCAAAATATTTTAGATTACAATATGCTCAGCAAGACAAAAAAAAAGGGGACAAAAAGGGAAAAAAAATGGAAAGAGAGAGCAGTAATAGTTCAAAGTTGGTAGAAACTCTGCCCTTGGCATCAGTCGGTGTCTGCGGCACCCTCGACGGCGGGAGCGACGTCGTCTCCGGCGGGGGCGCCATCGCCGTCGAGAGCTTGGAGATCCGTCGGGACGCACTCCGACTTGTGGGACAGCTTCCAATCCAGAGCCTGGCACGCCCTGGAGCAGTAATTGACTACGCCGCACACCGAGCATCGGCGGAACTCGTGCCGGCGCGTCTCCGGACGGCCGCAGCCGCTGTAGGAGCAGAGCCTCAGACCCTCCGCAGCAGCCGCCGCCGGCCATCCCCGCTCCCTGAACCACTCCACCAGGAACCGGTTGGCCGGATGCGGGGCCGGCGCCGGCACGTTCCAACCGTAGTCGCTGAGGAGGGGGCAGCACCCTGGTGACGTCGCACCCGCCGCTGCCGCGGCCTGGCGAGGCTGCTTCTGCCACGCGGGCCAGGACGTCATGGCGGCCGCGAGCTCCCGGGCGTTGGCCTGGACCAAGAAGCGGCGGCCCTCGGCGACGTTCCGACGGACGCCATAGCCGTCCTGGAGGCAGTGGCCGAGCTCTCGTAGGGCGTCGACGTGGCCGAGGAACGCTGCACGGGCGCACAACGCAACGCCGGCTCGGAGATCCTTGTCATTCTTGGAGCCTCCGCTGCCGTTGAATTGGATTACCGACAACGAATACAGTGCTGCCGGGTTCGATCCGATCGCCGCCCTGGCCATCAACGACGCGCCGCTCCCTCTGTTCTCCAGAGCGTAGAATCGAATCTGCTTCCATAAAAATTCAAACTTTAGCTAAACTCCCAACATTTCTTCAATCTCAGTAGCCAACGAAGAAGTCATACCATTCCCAACATATAGCTCGCTTCCAGGTTTCCGAAATCGGCGCAGCGCTTAAGGAATCGATGCGACGAATCGGACCACGTGTTCGCACGAACGCCGAGGCATCCTGCGCTGACCTTGGACAATACCAGCGGATGGTGCCCCAAACCATGAAATCGCTTGCATCTGTTGCAGATACCCAAAAAGAACAAAACTTTACTCACAACACCAAACAAAGATACGATTTTGGGAGGATCAAGCTCGGAAATCACATCACAAAACTCTCTAACAAAGCGAGGCCAGATTAGTGTTCGTACGTCAACATGGCGCTGATAAGATCCAACGGGCGACGAGCGGAGGAGCTGAGCTTGGAAAGCACGGACACGACGAGATCATCAGGAAGCCCATCGAAGTAATCCGCCCTACCCTCGACCTCCGCCGGCGCCCCCGCGGGGGCACCTCGCGGCCGTTTCCGGCCGCAGGACTCCGCTCCTCGTTCCGTTGTCCAGCCTCCTCTCCTCTTCCTCTTCCTCTCCTCCCTCGGCGCTCTTCCGCCGTCGATCCGCGGCCGGGCCATCAGGCATTGGGAGGCACTTCTGGTTCTCCTACGCATCTCTGCCTGCGATTGGAGATGAGTCGGACACGGAGCTCCACGGAGGAGGCGAGGGGGGAACGGACGACTATTTATCCATTATTGGCAACGGGAATCCCGACGACTTGTAGTAAATTTGATGACTATTTTACCCCTCAGAAACCCACAAATTACGAAAATGGAAATCCCTTATTAGTGTTTTTAATTAGGATTAGATATTCCTTTAATTATAATCCCACAAGCATTAAAACAACAAAAAAAAAAAAATGATTTTGACATTAAAAATAAAATATTAAACCGATTAAATTTTATTAATTGATCCAAAATTCTTGCACTTCATATTCTAACGTCTTATTTTAGGGTGCATTCAAAGGAATCACTCAGGTTAGTGTTAGGATTTCCTTAGTAATACCTATTTCTTACCACTTAATTTAAGATTGTCAAATGCCCTAATTAAAATGGCAGTTACAGTCAACAAGAAATGAAACGGTTTTAACGAACTCAGGTGGGATGAAATATGTGGACAAACTATTTCTATTTTGCAAATAGAAAAGGTTGGTTAGTTTTCTATATGTGGATAATGGTTTCACTTGCAAAGCACCCAATTCAATTAATCCCAAATATTAATGAAAATGGAGTTGAAGTTAGGCTTTCCATTATTCGAAAGAGGTTGTTGAGGGCCTCATTTTATTACTCCTGAAAATATTTGCTAACAATAGGATTAATTTTCTTTTAAGAGTCAAATAAAATAATTAACATAAAATAGTCGAAAAGTCTAACGTGTAATTTTAAATTTTACATGCAGGTTGTTTCTACAACTTTAAAAACATATGTTAACGCTATTTACGGGATAAGAGGAAAAAAAAGAAATAGTTGTGTAAACTCATTTAGTCGTAATCCAAAAAGTCTAACTTTTACGACTATAATCGATCTTTCTAAGGATCATTAGAGAGTTTAAAAACAGACAATATTACATTGAAATCATTCATCTAAAATTTTAAATGATGTCCAACAATAGTGACATTTTGATTATTGTTATTTTAATAGTTTTAGGAGGGAGATGCTTTGGTGTCTCAAAGTTGCATCCCAACAACAACTTTGATGTTGTCATTGCTCTTCTCACAATGACTAATGTGTGAGCCCACACCTTAGGTTTAATTGTGAGAAAAATAGATATTATTATTATTATTTTATTCTCTTAATTTTATGTCTCAACTGTTATTTCCTAATGAAAGAAAACATATTAGTGATGCATTAAATCTTCAATAAGAAAAGCTTTAAAAAAATATCAAGATGATGTTGCTGATGAGCAAAGAAACAATGGTTAGTGTGACTGACAAATGGACCTGCCCTTCAACATGGCTGTGAAGAACACTTAGTTTTAGGGCAAGTTACTTAGTTACTGTATACTTTGAAATGTTGGTGGACTACCCCAAGGATGAACCCAATCATTTTCCATATATCTGATGGCTTATGAGTGTGGGTCTACAATTTTCTAGATTTAATTATGATATGGAATCAAGAAGATTATAAAGGTTTTCATTTGATTATTTTAAGTATCTTTTTAGATCTTAGTAGTCAAGATAGAGTCAGATCAGTTAACTGTTATGTCAGGAATAGTTTAGAGTATTTTCAACATGTAAAACAAGATATGCATGATAAATAAAAAATCCTTGTATTCTTTCTACCCTAATCCCAAAATCAATCATTAATATAAATTATAAATCTAATTCTGGAGATTATAAAGGAAATATTCTTTGTATCAAATAAAATCAATCATTAATATAAATTATAAATCTTTTATGATTTATGATTATATAATAGATTTGACCAACCTGTTTAGTAACCATAGGCAGTCCCTAACAACATTGTTTATTCGATTGTTCATCTAATATTTTCTTATTCATGTGAATTGACATAGACAACCTAAACCCTAATATTGGAGAAGACATCCCACTTTAATCAGTGGAAGGAAACTTGGGCTCGATCAAGCACCCTCTCTCACGTTTCTTTCTCTTCCAAAGCCAACACACCATTTCCTTGGAAGACTCCACAGCTTCAAGAAACCTTTCTGAAAGCAAGTCAACCAGTAAAAGTCAACCTCAGCAGTCCCCTACATTTCCATAACTGGACCAAGATTAACGCTAAGGAGGGGATCTCGACACACAGAAACCTAAACGAAAGGCATGGCGTCTCCTCCACAACCCCCCCAACCTGCATCGCTTGGTTTCCTCTCGCTTCTAGTGTTTCAGTTCAGCAAGCAACTTCTCGTGCTGCTGAACTTTGTAGCTCGCATCCAAATAAGTTTGTGTTGGAAGTCCAATCACAACCACAAAGTGGAATCAGGTTGAATCCCAAGGCGGCAAGTCTCAACTACATAGGTAGAAATTGCGTGTTGTGTGGTATGTTCATCTGTATTGCGTACTTGGATTGAATCTTCCCGGGCACAAACCTCCTGCAAGTTCTTGTCAGAGTGGTGCTAAGTATCAGAAGAACAGATATATATATATGCATGAATGGGAGACATCTAAGTTGGAAATAATTAATGATTGATTAGAAAAAAAAAAGATGAATCCTCAACTCTATTTCTCCATCATCTTCTAAGTGTAATTAAATTTATTAGATAAAAGATCCCAAACAAAAAATTAATGAAATTTTAGACTCTTTGATTTTTGATAAGCAAATTTTGTATCGTAAAATCAGACCAATATTTTAGGTGTTTCTTTTTGTTTTGTTGGACGAGATTTCTCGTACTAAATCTTTGTAAATGAATTTTGCACATCATTATCAAAGTAATGATTTAGGTACGAAAACCTTATCGAATGAAATTTCAGACTCTCAAACTACGATAAGCGAATTCGGTACATCTATCAACATTTTAGATGCAAAAACAACTTCTACCTTAAATTTCATACGGCATAACAACTTGAAAACGACAATATAAATTTTTTTAGTATAGCAAAGTTTAAATGAGAAGTGGAAAACAAGATGTTTAGGTAATGAAAAGAATGCCGTCCAAACAACCACCGTCTACAAATTTGTATCTACTGGAATCTAATGAAAAGAATGCTTGGTCTTTATTCCTACACATTTTAACTTTTTGCACTATAAACCAAGATAAACTAGCCATCAACCCTTTTTCTTTTAATTAGCTTTAATTTAATCATTCAATTGCTTGATGAACTTGTTTTCCAATGACTGTAGTTTAGGAGCATGCATGGACCCATTAGTCAATGATTGATAAAAGATGAACCCAATACACTGTTGACAATCTATAGTTTCCATCTTACTTAACATCTACTTGGAGTGTAGGGGACAACCAATGGAACTGACCAACAAGAAATAAACAATCCTTGTCCTTTACTATTTGTGCTTCCATGTGGTCCATGACATGAAAAGATAGATTTGTCCCCTTAATAGATCAATACAATCCTCCCAAAGCAAACCAATTAAGATTTGGAGAAAGAAAGATTTATGAAAGAGAATACTAAGATAAAATAGCCATAAAGGTCTTAATAACATGAGATAATATCAAATTATTCATTTAAGAGTAAATCTATATGTACCCATAATATACCCACAATCAACTTCTCTTTCTTGACATAATTTGGATCACATTAACCATGTCAAATGAGGATCTAAAACAGTTGGGAGAGTGATAGAAGATTAGAGAGATCACATAAGGGATACAAAATAGACATCACCTCAAACCAAACATGATCAACAAAACCTACTCCCAAATAGTTGGGATGGATACTAATTTGTTAGTTCATAATATGGGGATAATGCGAGACTAGGTACCTGTTCTTGGTTGAATGCTCCATTAAAAAGGTTAGCACAGACAAGGTGCCAAGGCTAAGGCATTTGGAAGGCACCGGCATGGGGTCATGTCACCCTAAAATAAGGAACCTGATGACCATGATGAGACCAAGAACTTTTTTCTTTAGTGCTAGCAAAGTTGCTTAAGCTTAAGTACATCAGGATGCAATAGAAAAGTTGTTCTTATCTTTGAGTTGCTTACCAATGTGCCAAGTCAGGAAGTTTCCACCTAAATAGCCAGGTCCAATGTATTCATGGATTCAAGCACAAAGGGGCATTAGACATAAACAATAGTGCTGCAACAAGAAATTAACCTGCAAAAATGACAAAAAGATTATGTTGATGATGCACGATGAAGTGAAAAGGTGTATCACTTGAGTATTACCATGTTTTATCACTTATCCAATCTCAGATTTGACTCATGATCTCTAAACATTTGTCAGATCATGTTAGTGGAGAAGTCACAATATAATCCTTTGATCAAGCACTATTGATATGTTCTTCTGTGGTCAATGCCCATCTGAAGCTTTTTCGACATATGTTACACAAGGCAAAACTAAAAACTGATAACCATGTCAACTTGTAAGTTACTCACCAAACTTACTTTGAACAGCCTTTATATGTTATTCAAAATTTTCTCATCATCGTAGGCCATGTATGCATCGGACAAAACCTCATCCCACTACCACCACTTTCCACCCTATGCACCTCATCTGCTCATCTGGTCATTCCTCCAATTTATAGCCTCACATCCAGCATTTTATCCAACTGATGGAATTACCCAGAGGAATCACAGCAAGACCAAGATCCTGCACAGGACTGGAGTCTTGGTTCCCATGTTCTTCAATCTCCGAAATGTTCCATAATTGATGTACCATTGTGCCACCTTTATCATGTACCATTTATTGGCTTTGTTGTGGCCTCAAGATGTACTTCTTTGCCAGCTCAATGACCTTTGGATCTTATACCCTCATTTTTTTTTAGTGTTGTTGCTGCTTGTATGGTTAGTGCAAATATACATCACATGCTCAATAATTCATCAACTAAGATAAGCATCCTATGTTTCCTTCCCCCCTTGTATAGTCTTTACAATCAAATCCATAAATAATGCTAAATATATATAACACATGCTCAATAATATACCAAAAGAGTAGCTTTCTGTGCTGGCTTGCCCCTCAATTCAGAAGGGGATGATTGATGATCTTAAATGATGCAATAGCATGCACCTTGTGGAACTTATTTCCTTGCCATATTCATAGCTCTACTGGGAATTATAGCAAAGTATGTATAAAAAAAATGATTAAGTTGGCAATAATATTGCAACTCTTGGTTCTTGGTGAAAACTAATCCCCAAAATTTACCCTTTAACAAATCATATTAATGACATCTTTAATGATGAGGTTAATGTGGAGAACAGAACAAAGGAAAAAACAAATGTTATAATGGTTCCAAGCATTTGGATCCTCTCTTTCTCTATCTCTGAATGTGTGTATCAATGTTTTTCTCTCTTGTTATTTCTTCATTATTTATTTGTATCTTCATCATCTCTTTGAAACTTACTTGAAATGAGATCAGCTCGGTCATCTGTATATATCTTCAGACTGTTTTCGATTCTCTATTGTCAACTAGTTTGACAAAGACACTGCAACTAATGCACCTCCCCATCCCAAGTTGAGACATCCAGTGATTAACATAAAAGTATACGTCAAAGAGGAATGATCTGTTAGATCACATGCATGACTACACAGAGAGACACATTGGTTAAAGCATTTACAGTCCATGACAAAAAAAAATAAAATCATTGCAGAAGCTGTTATAATCATATGCGACTTAGTTACACTTGCAGGAAAGAAAGTTGTAATTTATAGATGACTTCTCGAGCTACGTCAGAAAGCTTCCTCAGGTAGACTGAGTCCACAAAATTGTCGCTCAACATATTCAAGATACAGCCCGTAAGGTTTAGTGCCCTTAAGGGAAAAAACTGTACTTGCTCCTTGGAAATTTGTGAGCTAAACCCAAACCCCTCTTTGCATTTGTTTTGGTTTCAGAAGTGAAGTCAACTTGGGCCAAGTTTACTTTGGGCCGAAGGCTTAGCAAACTTGAGAGAAACCAATTCAACAAAAGCATAGATCCAATTTCTCCTACAGGCTCCAATCACACCCATGTTCGCAGTGGGATGTAATTACATATATCTTTTTACATGATTTGTTTTCTAGCATGCATTGATCAAAAGTGTTTCTTTATATAGTTTAATCCTATTTTTTTATCAAGATTTTACATTTATGATGTCACAAAGTTAGGACAAACCAGTTTCCTGAGGATTACATGACATTCTAATACGTCTAATGCCTCACAAGGGGTCCTGTATAAACATACACACATATATAGTCCAGTTATATTGATTCACTTCAAGTGATCTTAATCATGCATACTCTTTTGAAGTTTCTCCACCTGTGTGTTTCTAAAGAAAAAACACAATGAGGCTGGTTATAGAAAAACATTCAGTGGGCTGAGTTAACTTTGAACATATCATGACAAATCACTAGGGCAGAAAAAAAAAATCTTTCCTCTGCATACTCTTTGAACATACGAGGTAAGATCCATTCAAATATGGTAACAACCACCTGCATTTCAATTGCCTTCATAAATAGCTAAAGCATAGTGATGTCCACTAAAACTTCTTCCTAGGCATCGAAAAATATTTGTACCTCTTATCAAATAGCAACTAGTTCTTGTTGATTGCAATATTTTCAGTTGAGACATTACATCAAACAGTTCATACACACTATCTACGAGAACGCTTCAGCACTAAAAATTAAAAAGGCGTTCTTTTTTCTAGCGTTGAAGTTGGGAAGGAAGCCTGTGAAGTCGAAGCCGTAATCTAAATGCATTTAGTGAAAAAAAAAAACGAAATAAAAAAGGACGGTTATACCATGTCGGAGATCGGGTTCTTTAGCCGTCATGACAAGGTGTGAGTGCCCGAGGAAGACTAGAACGGGGTTTCAGATGTAGTGGACGCCGGATATATCATGGACTAGACAACGGATTAGGGTTTCCATGGAGGCAAGGAGGAGAAGAGCGGGAAAGGGAAGATTCGAGAGACACGAGAGGAGAGGGCGGGCGGAAGACGAGGGATCAGACGAGTTTGCTTAAATCTTGACCGTTACATTTAGATCAATGTCTGAGATTAAACTTCATGATGGGCCAAGCGCGACCGGGCCAACCCATGTAACGGGGAAATACCCTATAAATTTACCTTCAAAGTCCAACGCGGCGTTTCACTTCCCCTTCTCGTGTGTCGATTAGGCGGCGACTCCACATCTCGCCCCAAAGCCTTGTCTTCTCTTTCTCTTCATCTGTAATGGACGATGCCGCCGCCTTCTCCTCTTCCTCCGCTCCTTCCGCCGAATTCGGAGCCCACCAAACCCTAATCCCACCGCCTCCCTCTCATCCACCGCCCCCTCCTCCCCCCTCGCATGAAACCCTAGATCACGGGTTCCCTCCCCCTCCACCTCCCGAAATCGTCGCTGATCCTTACCAATATCATGCCCTCGCTCCGCAAACCCTAGCCAAGGATTTGCATCTGAATGGCCCGCCTTCGAAGCCCGACGAGCGGCCGGTGATCTCCGGAAACGCCGTCACCCACAGCGGCACCGACAAGGACTGTTCCGGCGGGGAGGAGGAGGCCAGCAGTCGCCGCCGACGCCGGCGCAGCCGGTGGGACCCCCCTCCGTCCGAGGGTGACCAGAACGGCGGCGGCGACGGGGCCGGTGACGGTAGTGGTACTGGGAGGAAGAGGAAGTCCCGATGGGCGGAGGAGGAGCCCAAGCCCACCGTCCAGCTCCCGGACTTCATGAAGGAGTTCACCGCGGACCTTGATCCTGAGGTCCAGGCCCTAAATTTTAGGCTTCTTGAGATCAGCCGTCGGTTACAATCGAATTTGCCTCTGGATGACCGCCCTGAGGGTGCTCGCTCGCCGTCCCCCGAGCCCATCTATGATAATATGGGAATCCGGATTAATACCCGCGAGTACCGTGCCCGTGAGCGGCTCAATAAAGAACGGCAAGAGATCATCTCTCAGCTCATCCAGCGGAATCCAGCGTTCCGACCTCCAGCAGACTACCGGCCTCCCAAGCTGCAGAAGAAGCTTTATATCCCCATGAAGGAGTATCCAGGCTACAACTTCATTGGCCTCATCATTGGTCCACGAGGGAACACGCAGAAAAGGATGGAGAAGGAGACTGGTGCCAAGATCGTTATCCGTGGTAAAGGGTCTATAAAGGAGGGCAAATTGCTGCAGAAGAGGGATTATAAGCCCGACCCTGCAGAGAACGAAGATTTACACGTGCTGGTGGAAGCTGAGACACAGGAATCACTCGATGCTGCTTCTACCATGATTGAGAAGCTTCTGCAGCCTGTCGATGAAGTGCTGAATGAACATAAGAGGCAGCAGCTGAGGGAACTCGCAGCCCTGAATGGAACTATCAGAGATGAGGAGTTCTGTAGGTTGTGTGGTGAGCCCGGGCACCGGCAGTATGCTTGTCCTGCACGTACCTCAACATTTAAGAGTGACGTTCTGTGTAAAATCTGTGGTGATGGAGGACATCCCACGATTGACTGCCCCATGAAAGGAGCGGGCAAGAAGATGGATGATGAATACCAGAACTTCTTAGCTGAACTTGGTGGTGCTGCTCCAGAGTCCTCCACTAAGCAGAACTCTGCATTGCCGCTTCTTGGTTCAAGCACTTCTGGGAGCAATCCCAGTGGTGCACAAGGAAACCTGATTAAGAAGGAGATCGATGATACAAATCTTTATATTGGGTACTTACCCCCTACTTTTGATGATGATAGCTTGATTAGACTGTTCTCGCCCTTTGGTGATATTGTGATGGCAAAGGTTATCAAGGATCGAGTCTCTAGTCTAAGCAAAGGTTATGGTTTTGTGAAGTACTCTGATGTATCTATGGCCAATCAAGCAATAGCTAGTATGAATGGTTATCATCTAGAAGGAAGAGTTATAGCTGTTAGAGTGGCTGGGAAGCCAGCACAGCCAACGGTACCCCCAGGTCCTCCACCTCCCCCTGCCTCAGCTGGTGGATATCCTTCTCAGCAGTATATGCCTGGTGGACCCATTGTAAACGCCCCACCTCCACCTGGAAGTTATGCCCCGGTCCCTTGGGGTCCACCAGTTCCCCCTCCATATGCTACCTATATCCCCCCACCACCTGGTTCTAGCATGTACACTCCAATTCAAGGTCAGCCACTGCCTCATTATGCAATGCAGTATCCACCTCAGCAACAAGCTGCTCCTCCTGGTGTGCCAGCACAAAATACACCTTCTAGTGAAGCAATGCAAAACCTTCCTCCTGGAGTGCAGCCACAGAGTGCTAGTACAGTTACTCCACCTGTACCAAGCGACATCTATGGTACTGGTTCAGTACCAGGAGTTGTTCCAGCCATTGCTCCACCATCATTTTCTCCTGCTACTTATGGATATCCGCCTTACTATGCTCCAGTTGTGCCACCTGTTCCACCTCCCAGTTTTGATCCTTCGCTGAGCATTGGAAATGTACCATGGGTCACGAACATGACACAGCCCCAGCCTGCATCTTCTGCAGAACAATCAACTACTCATGGATCAGATGTGGAGTATGAGAAGTTAATGTCAGAGTTGAAATGATGCTGCCATGCTATTTTTTTCTTTCAAGGTATTTTAACTGCTCTCTTGGGTTTCTCTTTTCAGGGCCATTATATATTATGATTTTTTTGCATCTAGCTAAATTTACTGGTAACAAAAAATTTTAGGTTTCAGTTGCTAGTTCGTATACTAAAGTATAATTCTGAAGGAATTAAAAGAGTAAATATTTCTTGAAGATAAAATCAGACTCCACATATTATTTTTTGTTGGATCCTTAAGAACTCTCTTAGTGGTTTCATAGGGTCTGTCATCCACATTATGCTGCTTTGCTTCTTGCTTCTCAGGATAAAAGATTTCTATACTAATGAAAAGTTGTTTTACTTGTAAAGCCTATGTCATTTAAATCTTTTGATTAACTTGTCAGGAAAATCAATCACATGACTGTTCTGACTAATGTAATATCTATGGTACATATCATCTTTGCTCTCCTTGCAGCTTGCATCGGGGACCCCATTTCTAAAAGTACAAGTAATCTCTTAATTCTATTCATATGTTGATTCACTGCAAATGTTCGATGGAGATAGCTGAATTTGCGAATTTAATTTGGAAGCCTACCATTGAAGGACTTCTCTCTTTATGTTACCTCCAATAACATTCATGGATACACATAGTCTTATATCAAGTAACTTTTGATAATGCTTGACCTATATTGAACTTAGGCTCTTAAGCTGAACTGGTAGCTTGATTTGTCCACTCTGAAATTTGAATACAACTTTCATCAAAAATGTAAATAATACTTGTCCACTTCTCTTAATGTCTACTCGTCACAAGAAAGAGGATGGTAGATTTCCACAACTACATACGCATGAAAAATTGTCTGTGTACAAGTTTGTGACGCATGCTAATGCTAGTAGGGAAGTCAGCTTT
This sequence comes from Musa itinerans, assembly GCA_001649415.1. Lineage (NCBI taxonomy): Eukaryota > Viridiplantae > Streptophyta > Magnoliopsida > Zingiberales > Musaceae > Musa > Musa itinerans. The sequence continues at coordinate 147,094 of LVTN01000521.1, read as the reverse complement.
AAGATAATTTGCATTTTGTAATTGATTAATCGCTTGGCTTGTACATTATTTGTCTAACTCTTCTTAGGTACTGTTCATGTCAAAGATTAGGATAAGAGGGCTTTAATTTGCCTGTTAGTTTGATGGTAAGAAAATAAGACATTCAGGATTTATGGACCACAAATGCAGAACAATATAATGAACTTAAAGAACTTTTCTTGTAAATGTATGCGAGATAATGCACAATGGTTTGTCATTGAACCATATTTGGTTGTATCATACCCATTTATGATGTGTAGCTGATATTGTCATCACTAGTTGTAGAAGCTCAGGAAATTTGCTCAGTCTTGATCACATAGTACCAGATGTACAGGTTTCTTTTAAGACATTGGATGGAGAGCATTTCGGAGGTGTTTCCTGAGAAAATAGAAATTCTAATTTGTGGGAAAAGAGATATTCAATAAGGTTAGGGGCAATGTCACATCGAATTGTGCATTGTGGACATAATTTTGCTCTCACAAACAATATTGACTAATATTGATCTCCTGGATCTAGATATAGAGAAAATTTTGGATGGTACAAGTTTGTATGAGATTTTGGTTATTGATGAAATTTATGAAGTTGAGAAGTACTAAACTTGAATATTGAATTAATTGTGAACTAGTATTGTGGTGTACATACTTGCTGAGAGTATTGTTCAAATTAGAGAACTTATACAAGATAAAAATCACTTTTTTTTCACTCTTCCATAACTGTGTAAATAATTACACAAGTTTTGGAATTTGTGTTTTGTGTATATTTGAATACATTTCTGAATCAATCAACTAGATTTATACATTTTTTCATGCAGATCAAGCATGTTGTAAGAACATTACAAATAATTGCTAATGAATTGCTAACAAATCATTACATGTAGATTTATACATTTCTTATATTTATCTTTCTAATGAATTGCTAACAAATCATTGAATGAAGAATTAATGTGTTAGTCATGCAATTGCTTTTGTGAATGTTACTTTCAACATTCTCCACTTTGTTATATCACCAAAATTGTATATTTGATTTGATTATAGTAGATAGTCATGTCTCTTGTTTTTTCCATCTTGAAGAATATATGCATGTCATGTAGAACATACTTGCTTTGGTTGTAATCACTCTCGACATTTTCTCTTTGTTCTGTCATCATGATTATATATTTAATTTGATAATTATAGATACTCATTCTTCCCATCTCAAAAATCAGTCAACCTACCTGCATTTAGATTCTGTAATTTTAATGTCTGCGCATCACTGGTTTTGAATTTGTCTGATGATGTGTAACCTTCTTTTGTGTTAAAGGTCTATTGGAATATTCATGCGCTTATATATATGTCTGTCTACTTGATGGTTTTATTAATGTTTTGGATTTAAGTAGGTATGAATATTAAGATCATGTGTACAAATATGGGGAATCATTAGTATGTTTGTTGATAAGTATGATAATGAACAGTTGCGGACCATATACGGGAAAAAAAAGATTGATTATGTAGTTTCTGGTCTTTATTGTTCTTGTTACTTATATAATTTTGAAGGTAGTTGAGGACCTTGTTTGATATCCATTGTGTTGAACTAGTGTGGAGAAAGACAAATGTTTCTTTCACTACATTTTACAAATATTATATATATTTGTTCAATTTGATAATGATTTATTTTCCCCTAAATTAGCAGGAAAGACTCTTGGCAAAGGGCTTTGTGGAGAGAATTGTTGCCCTTAATTTTTTTGTTGTTGTTATGTAATGCTGCATTTGTTATCGTGACCACTCCTTTATGCATCTATCTGTTGGATTTTTTTCTCAACTGACATTCAATGTGTTTTGGCAGGCTTGTGGTTTCTTGGAGCTAAAGTCCTGATTTATTTCTATTGCTATGACTTCAACTAGTTGGACGTTTGGAACTCACATGTTAATCTTGCTGTAGTGTACTGATAATTGCAGAGACCACTGGGCTAGATGGGCTTAGCATATTGGATGGATCAAGAAAACTTTGTAATTGATTTCTCTTTTGCCTAACCATGCTCTTATCCAGCAGGACAATGGTTCTATATGCATTATGGAGGGCACTCGTGCACTTATCCTAGTTTCTTCTATGTCTGTTTCTTATATGACAGCTTCAGAAATACCTTTTTTGATAAATTTGTGATGTTCAAATTTGCATCTGGGACTAATCATTTGTTTGTCTCCAGTAGTCTTTATAGTTTACCTGGTGAACTTAATTGCTATTGTTGGACTCTTTCTTTTTCCTACATCTCTGAGACCACTTCTATTGAAGCTGCCTGATGTGTTGCACATAGTCAAATCCAGTGCAGGTCCTCCTGTCATCTGTAAGGGCATCCTCCATTCAGCATGCAAATTTATGGGTATTACTAATTTATTCAGTTGATGGTTTGTCAGATTATTTTTAATCAGTTACCTAATATGCTTTCAAGTTTTTATGTGACACAGCAGAAGATCAGTTACCTAAGTTGTTTATAATGGTGCATCAGGTTACTGGTTGGGAAGCATTGATGATATGAGTTAGTAATTGCTTGTCATGAGGCACCAACAATTTCACTGGTACTGTCTCAGTTTTTCTGTGTGGACTATATAGACTCCACAGCTGATATTACTGTTGGTTGGTGATGGTGATACCATGCCTTTATGCTAATCATTTGCTGACCATACTTCTCTTGATGACTCTTTATACACTCAAGTGCAGATACTTGGCTAAATTAAGGTTGCACGTCAACTTTTAGGTTATTTAATAAGAATATTTTACCTAAATATCTCTCTTGTGAAATCTGTTACATGTAATTTGGTTTCAAGACCCAAGTTTTGCAAAATAGTGTCCCTTAGGCTGCACTCATATGTAGGTTATATATTTTAGATTATAAAAGTTTAAGGTTTCAGTTGTCAAACATTTATTAATAAAATTCTCATTAGTTGCTTGGTGCATTTTGCACAATAACATGTACCGACATAATCTTTTTGTAGTTAAATGGTGTATGATGACATCACAGCATTAAAGGTTTGTTGATGAATTTAAATAGTGGTGCTTTATTTTTTTGGTAATAATATGGTGGGGATATTTTTGGGAGGTCTCAAGACAGACTATGTATGTGGAGAGGTGTTGGGTACAAGAAAATTGTTTGCAGGCATAGATAGCATTGTAGAATTCAGTGAGCTTATGATTCTTTTTCCCTTGTTTGGAAAGTTGCACTAACAAGGAATTGGCCTATACTGAAGGGAAGATAAGGACATCAAGGACTATCTATATTCACAATGTTCTTCCTCTATCTGTCAACTCTTATTTTGTATTGCAGTTTTAGGTGGAAAATCATGTGTCCATGGTCAAGAAGGCCTGTACCAATATGTTTAGTGCATAAGACTTAAAAAAACAGGGATTCTGATTATTTGTGGCAGTTTCTGATTAAGTTGTCTGGTCATAGTTGAGAATTGTAGTCGAACATAACGGTAGCTGACAAAATTCTCTTACAAGTAGAATTTAATTTATTAGGTTATTTTGTGGCTGGTCTTATATTTTTGATCGTTGACATATCAAGTTCTGGATTACGGTATTTACTTTTTGTTATATTACTTTATATTTTGGAGCTCTGGCTTTCTCAGAATTTACTGGGCCATGTGTTTGTTTCATGTTTAATATGTGTATCGGTTTAGACATAGACTGGCATCTCCTTTAGGCTTTTTTGGGCCATGGAATCTAGGAGGTGATACCAGTTTATCAGTCATTCTTTGTAGGATGATAGTACTACCAATTAGCATTAAATAGCATCCACAGAACTTTGTTTCTGTTGACTTAGTAATTTTCTAGTATGACTTTCCAGATATCTGTGGTTGTCTTTGTAGACATAACAAGAACACTTATATGAGCACTAAATATGGGATGAAATTGACAACTTATATTTGCATGAAAAATAGATTGCGAACATCAGGGTGCATGTCAATTGTTGGCCTATATGGCATGTGGTGATACAAAGTCTTCTTGAATTGTATGAATGTCAGATAGAATTTGTTTTGTTAAAGGTATTGCAGGATACATAAAGGATCACAAAAAAAACAAAAGGTTTATGTTGCTGAAATGATAATGTTGAGGCGAGTATATGGAGTTAAAGATAGGTGAAATAATATTTTATTCATGAATAATTATGTACCATTTCGATGAAGAATAAAATGAGAGAAAATTGTTTAAGATGGGATGAACATGTGCTCTGGAGACCTACAAATGCAGTAGTTAGAAGAGGTGAAATGCTTAGTAGTATGACGAGAGGTAGGTGAAGATCATCTAAAAAGAAGTTTATAGAAACTATAAATAAAGATTTAAATATCTGTAATTTAACAGAATATATAGCCGACTTTAAATGATTGAGACTTATGGTTTTGTTATTATTGTTGTTGTTTAGGGGCCTAATTGTGCCATGTTGCAGTTGCTCTATTTTGTGCAATCTAGTATGAAGAGCATTATTGAAATCAAGCTTTTAGATTATCCAGTAAATATGTTGACTAATCTGTCTGGCCTATATGTTCAATTATGCAAGTAAATATAGTTGCTAGCTCTAGTATTTTGAGGGGTTTATGGAGTTGTAGCATATGGAGTGGTTTGTTTTCGTTTTATCAATGAAACACCCTTGGCCCATTTTGAGTTTCTTTTAGGTTGGCTCTTCTTCTGGGTCTTGCATGACATATAGATTGACTTCATTCTTATGTGTGTGAAATATTTCTCGTTTTCCCTTTTCAAGATTCTACTTAGATTAATTTTGGTACCCAGGTGAGATTCAATCATCAGGACTAGCTTCATTGTGCAGCATGTTTAGTCTTGAGAAGCCATATCTTATTCTATCAAGTCTGAGTAAATATTGCAGGTTTATGTAACTTCTCTGCGTCAGGATCATAGAGGCACCAGACTCTTTAAAGTGAATGTCTATCCTTAAAACACATCTCAATGCATGAAGCTTTGTACTAATTCTCTTTGAAAGGCATTTCAACTAATAATGCAGTGAAGAATCTTGAATATTGAAGAAATCTTGCAATCCTGATGGTAATGTTTTTGCTAGATCCAGGTGGCTGCCAAGATGGTTCTGCTAGTTATGCCTTACTTGTATAAGGATTTTGTGTTGTGTTTGGGCTTAAAAAAATGAATTTAATTTATTATGGGGGTACCGCTCACTTTTCTGTTGTCTTTCATGAGTTATTAATATGCTTCTCAGTTTGCTAACAATGGGTTTAATAGGAAGTTCGTTTTTTGGTTTCTTGTATTTTGGGATTCCAGTCTCGCTGATGGAAATCATCTTCATTCCAGTGGGGTCAGTTGGAAAATTGAGGTGTATCTCAGTAGTCCTATTTCTTTTTTACATTTTTAGTTTTCATTCACATTTTTGTTTTACTTCAAACGTAAGTGATGTTTGCTGACCCTTTTTCCTGAACTGCATAATCCACTTTCTTCTTTACTTCAAACTTCTAACATGTTATTGCAGTGATTTAGTTAGAGATGATTATGGGCTTCCTTGCATGGGTTAATCAGGCATTCTAGGTGTGAAGGTAGTGGTGTTTCAGAAGTGCATACTGTCCTCTTGTCTCAATTATAGTGATCCAAGTTAGTGATAAATCTTACCTTCCTTGCGTAGGTTCTCAATGGATGCTACACATTGGAGGAGGTTGGTAAGTTTGACATCTTTTTCAACTTTTTTGTGAATCCACTAGTCCCTTTTAAAGAGCATGGATTGTGTAGCCAAGGAGATTTCTCCTTTTTCCTTTAGATATGCTTGGATCCTTCGGAGAGGGGTTAATGTATGACCACTTTGGGCTATTTCTTTATGTTCTTTTTCTTCATGACTTGTTTGCTTGGATGATATTCTAGTCAGAAATAATTTGTGAGGTTTATACTATGGCTTTTTGGTCAGCCTAATCAGTAACTCTTTCTAAAATCGAGACCAAGCAAAATCGTAATGAGGGTATTTCAAAACAAAATTTGAAAAAAATGAAATAGTTTTCTGTGCTTTGCACTTGGGTGCATTCATGGAGGTAGATATTGCAAACAAACATTATTAGTAGTGTGCTTGAAACAGTTTTCATCTTTATTTGTAAATAGTTATTGATAACATGTTCATTATGATTGGCCTCTGAAACATCAATACTTGTCATCTCTTTCTTGCCATTCCCCTACGTATAGTCAATTATATGAATTGCATTAAGTGTACAAATATGTTTTTTTGTGGAAAAGAAATTTTATTCAGCGTATGCCTTCCCATATTGTGTATGTTCTTTCATAAACTTGACTTGCTGTTTCTGCTGAATCGTTGATAAGATGTTGGATGCTTAAGCTCAAATCAACTAGATGTATTGTGATTAGTTGTGTTATGGATTGGCATTACGTAGTTACCATCATCATCTCCTCAGAGTCGATCACCTTTACTCTCTACGCCTCTTCTAATATCTTCACTCTTATCCTAAGATCTTCTAATCATTAATTTGAAGGACAAAGGATCGCTGTTAGTACACCGTAAAATTATTACATACTGTGTTATATGAAACGATAGTAGATGTAATTTATAGGTGGAATCTTGTTCATTGAATTCTTGATGGGAGTAGTAGTAGTTCACTCAATTGTTGTCTTTGAGGTTCATGGTCTGCGTCTTTTTTTCTTTCAAATATTTATGGAAGTACAAATACAAATGTTCCTAGTTCAGCTTAGCCATTTACTTGTTAAACAACACGAAACATGGAACCTACAATTCAACCACTTATTTCAGCGTCTGTCACAAGCTTGGTGTGATCCAACGAACCACTGAGACAATGGCATCCACATCAATTGTGGTCCATTTGATTCCTGTGACATATTCTGGCTTTGTTCTTTGGTGATAATTCCTCGTACAAGGTTCAGCTGAACCTGTCGGTGGTCCATTTACCGGAAGCTGTTTCTAGGTCAAGTGGAACCCATGACATAGATGCTCTTCATGCTTTATTTTCCTGTCTTCTCCAAGGGACCATATTAAATACCACAACCAATGCTGATAACAAGGCCCAAGTGTTAATCCTTTTATCCTTTGATGTGCGATGTAGAACTCAACGTGCTGTGTTTTGATCCTAGTGTTTCGATCATCAAGGCAATTATATATATAGTACTGTATCATATGTGGACTTTCTCAAGTCATGGATTTGCCCATAGTTTGTAGGTTCATATAGTCATCTATCTGACCCTGGCAATCAATGTTGCAATGGAATTACCAAAAATTTGAGCCAGATAGATGTAAAGGCCAATCTTATCTAATGATGAGGACCACTGCCGAAAGCAAGAAACACAACGGAATCTCTGTCGTATGCATGCTCATGTGGAGAACAGATTCATAACTATGACTCACTCTGCTCTGTCTTCGGTCTCAAGACTTGCATGTTTACCGGTCGAGGATATTATTATTATTTCTACCCAGTTGACTGATGTGAATGCTTGCTCACATCTCAGATCACACAGGGAAAGAGGAGGAAGAAGGTCCAACCCAGACACTGCAGCTAGACATAATAAGCTCGTCCTCTAAGGTTTTACTCAGTGGTTGATGGTTGTCGCTAATCATGCTGATTTGGGATTCACTAAATCAACATCTATGTGTTGAATACGACTTCGAAGTCCAATTCCAAGTGTCAACCAGGAAGATTCTGTACTCTGGGTAAGGATTCTACGTGTTTAAGAGCTGCCATTGATGTCCGGAATCCCACCTTCAATTCACGCTGTAATTGGAGAGAGATCAGTAAATGGAGAACGCCTCCTTCTGTTCTTCTCTCCACCCTCGAAAGGTTGAATCTTGTTTGTAGTCGGTATGTTGACGAGCTGCAAACCTACCCACAGTGAACACACCCATCGGCAACTGTAATTTGAGAGAGAGAGAGCGTCATCAATGGCCGCTAGTGATGCTTTGAAGCTAAGAGAGGTGTTGTATATTAAGCTTGGCTTCCCTTTGAGCCTTCACATGTGAATCCATGTCAGGAACTGTATAGTTGGGTAGTTCCCAACCAAAGCAGTCTACTGCTGCTGCAGCTCTCTGTAACCACTGACTGGTATTCAGTTTCTTCCCAGCCTTTTGGGTTGTGCTGCTGCTTTATCCAACCTTCCATCTTCTCCACTGTTCTCACGTTGTTCAGTCGACTCTTCTGTTCTTCCTATTTCCCCTGTTTTGACATGGATTCATCTTAGGGTTTGCTTCTTCTCCTTGTGTAGTTGCCATCTCTAGTGGTTCTGGTTCTGGTTCTGGTTCCTTTGATGGTGGTTTTTAGTGTTATTGATCGGTCACAAACAGGGAGACAGCGGTATAAGATGGATGAAGAGAGGAAGGAGTGGTAGGAGTAGGGAAAGACAGAAGAACAGCGTAAGGTAACGAAACAGGGGAGGCGAGAAAGAGAGTTCTGAGAGGGTTGCCCTGATGGATTGGGACTTCAAGATGCCTCTATGGGATTTAGCAGACCTCGGCCGAGATGCCGATCCAAGCGTTGGCATCTGCTGCGGCCTGGGCCGCCGGCCGAGCGAGGTGGACTGCTCGATCGATCTGAAGCTTGGGGGATCGGGAGATTTTGTGCCGTCACATGGCTGGAAAGACCAACCTAAGGTGCCGACGATGGCGGCCTCGTCTGGTGCGTCGAAGAGGCTTCCCCGAAACCCTGGAAATGGCAGCCAGAAAGCGGCATGCTCGGTCGACGGGTGCAAGGCGGATTTGAGTGGTTGCAGGGAGTATCACAGGCGCCACAAGGTCTGCGAAGCCCATTCCAAGACGCCGGTGGTGATGGTCGGTGGGCGAGAGCAGCGCTTCTGCCAGCAGTGCAGCAGGTAATGCAACCACAACAATTTCTTGCTGCTGATTCCCCAATCATCGCATGGTCAGTAGCCATTTGTGATGTTATTCCATTCTGTTACTCCAAGTTTTGTGCACGCAACGTGCTCGTCGAATTGCTTTCTAGTTTCTTTCTTTTATGATCGTTCATTGTGAGGATCTCTCATCTGATGCTGAACTTATTTTATGATAACCTTTGTCTCTGCTTTTCTTGTCAGTTCATCAAAGTAACTCTTAGGCATCTTGTTGGTTGTTCATAGATAAGATTGATCTGAAGTGTTTTCCAAGACTACCTTCTAAATATCACTTTTGGAATCTGCAACTGTCTATTTGTCATAGTAAAGGATCAGAACATGTTTTTCTTCAGGAACTTTTTCCTTTAATATGATATTCTATATCTTTTATGGAAAAAATCTATATTGATTCACTAGTTAGAGATATCTTTCGTCTCCTTAGTTCTTCCTTTTAAGTCTTGAACAAATATTAGTTAGAGGTATGAAATTTGCACAAATATTGAACATCAGATGAAATAAAAATGGCATTACTAGGTTTCTTTTATTTTATATCATTTAAACAGAAACAGGCCAATCAACCATACCGGCTGGGCTTTGATTTTATATCTTTTTTTTCAAAATTTATTGATCATGTAACTACACATCCAAAGAAGACATTATAGATTTATGTATCAATTCTAGTGGAAAAAAATGATGCCATGCCACTGTTCAAGTTGACAATGTCTGCAAGTAACATTTTACTTTATCCTCACAAATCATTTTCTGAATTCTGCACTCAATCTAAATTCAGTCTAAGCAGATTGGTGTTATCAGTGACTTGTTCCATCTTGCAAATATCTGGACCATGCCTAACCATGTGCTTAAAACAATTTTTAGTGAAGCCATTTTCTTTAATTCTTGCATTTTCACAAAATTGTTTCTTCCTTTTTTTCTCATTTAGTGAAATAAAAGGAGAATATTTTACTCTTTTGTGCCCGCTCTAATGTTGCATTAATCCTTAAGTTGCTCTCTTCAAATGTCTAGTTATTTCTTCGAATATTTGCACTTGCTTTCATCTTGTTGATGTGTTTGCATTCCTTCCTTTTTATTTGTATGTAGTATGTGTTATAGTTTGAGGAGAGCAGTTGCATATCTACCAGATACTATTCTATCAGTCATGTGTAGTTGAGTTCAATTAGCATTTTCAAAGCTTCCTCCCATTTAACCTTTGTTTGTCCATTAATGTTTTACGCCTCACCTCTATTCGTGAATAATTGAATGTCCTTATCGTTCATATGTTTCTGATGCAGATTCCATTTACTGGTGGAATTTGATGAAGTAAAACGAAGCTGTAGAAGACGTCTTGAAGGTCATAATAGACGTCGAAGGAAACCGCAGCCAGATTCCATAAATTCACGGAGCTTGTTTCCGAATCATCAAGGTGCTAAGTCTATCACTAGATGCATCTGGTGCCCATTCATCACGCAAACATAGTGTCATTACATTTTAAAATGATGTGTATGTTAATATACCAGCTGCTAAGCAATTCTGTCTATCTTTCTTACATGAGATTTTTCATTCATTAGAGAAATAGTTTTATTTAAAAATTATTTTATGGGTGAACTGTTACCAGATATTAAGTTACTAAGTTTAAGCCTTTGTCTAATTCATTAGATACAGGTTGACCATTAACAAATGTTGTTATTTACTACTTGCTGCAATATTTTAAAGACACAATGCTAAAATGATGTATTTGTCATCGGCCTTAATATCTGATAACAATCCTAATAAATAAAATGTTTGAACCACTTGTATCCAGTAATTCAGGTATGGATTTTGCTGCTGCACCTGCATGAGTGCCACTTTTTCCAAAGTTCTATTATATAGATGCTTTCAATTTATTTCGAAAAATATTGTCAAGTTTCCATATTTATTTAGATCCAAGGAGAGTTGAATCAATTTCTTATCATCTTCTTGGACAGGGGCCACATTTTCTTCATATCCTCCAATATTTCCAACAGCTACACCAGAACCCAATTGGCCTGGAGCTGTCAAGACCGAAGACACTGCTCTCTATGCACATTGCCTGCCTTCTCATAGCACAAACAGAAACCATAGTGTTCTCAGTACCCACAGCTGGAGCCAAGAAGGAAGGCAGTTTCCTTTCTTGCAGGAGAACAAGACCACCTTCAGCAAAATAACACTAGGAATCCCAGTAGGCCAGCCACATCTCAGGACATTCATGCCGTCCGGTAACAGCAGCAGCGGCGGCAAGATATTCTCTGATGGATCATCTGAACCTATCGACTCCGATTGTGCTCTCTCTCTTCTGTCAGCACCAACTCCGAGCATCAACACAGGCTTAGGCCAAATGGTTCAGATTCCTGCAGGTCAGCCTCATGCTTCAAGTTTGCACCATTGTGGTCTACCACATTACTTGCAGGCTTCCGACGACACAGCACCATCTGTGTTTTCATGTTCAGGGATGGAAGACGATCATGCGGGCATTTTTCTGGTCTCCGATGCTAATGAATCTGAGATACATTTCCCAAATGTACTTCATGTTGGGGGTGAAGGTTCATCGGTGGGGACATCTCAAAGTCTTCCATTTTATTGGCAGTGTTAGGTCCAGCTCCAGTAAGGTATCTTTTAGCTAAACATTGTTGGGGCTCAGCTTCTGATCCCTCCATGATCTGAAGCTTTTTTTTCTCATTTTATTTCCATGACCTGAAAGAAGATGGACTTGCCTTAATTTACTTGTGGTAGAATAACTAACCAATGCTGGAATCGAATTATGATTAAGATTGTTGTGTTTGCTATGGTATCCCGTATTCTGAACTTGTGGTGGCTTCTGATTCCAACTATTCTTTGTATGTATTATTAGGAGTAGATTTTGATGCTGAACTCTTTGATGTTAATTTTCTTGATGGCAGTGAAAGTGATACAACTCAAAAGGCAGCTCCTGCTGTTGTTCTTGGGATTTTAGCTCATGTATTTGGATTTGAAAGCCATATTGTTGACTTTTATACATAACAATAGTAGAATAGGATACACCAACTCAATCTACTAACAAATATTATAGAGCTTGTTAGATGAATAATGTTTTATGAATGTGAGCGTTGGACGGTAATATTTTATTGATCTCAGAATAGTTAAAAAATAATATCTATAAAAAATTTGTATAGCCAAAAGAAATTGAGATGAATATAATATCAACTACAACAAAAATTGTAAATCTCAATTATTTAAGATCAATTACATGGATTTTTTTGTTATTGAATTACATGGATCTTTTTTTGTCATTGATTTGAAAAAAATTATATGTTTAGTTAAGTTTAAAGTACTTAAATATTTACTTATAGTTTCTATTATGATCTTTTTAGATCTTTCTCTATCTCTTCTCGTATTATTAACATTAATTATTTTATCTTTTTTGACTAGTACAATTGAAGATTTCCAAAGCACATGCACATATCATTTTAAACGATTTTTTTTTAATCTTATCCTCTATCAAAGCAATACATGATTATTCATGAATAAAAATATTTTTTATATTTTCTTGTAACTCCATACATCCATCTTAATATTCTTATCTCGACAAGTCAAATTTTTTGTATATACTATTTCTTATTAGTCTCATAATTAGTCTCATAATTATACTAATTATGAGATTAATTATACTATAAAATTTTTATTTTAATCTCAAGGATATCTTATGATCACACAAGACACATTTGTCGTTATCTTAATCATCCTATTTTTACTCTATGAATACTATATTAATTGATTTTTTCATCATATTTTTACTTTTTAAATATGTGGATTTATTAAAAAAAATTATTTTTAATCATAAACAATTAGGTATGACTTTAATAAAAAAATAAAAAATATATAAAAATAATATGAACATATGTTGAAGAGACTTATCGACTTGATAATTAAAAGAGATAAATAATTATTATTAATGATATAATTAGAGTTAAAGAAAGATATAATTTTTTTTTAATAAAAATTTAAATACTCTTTTACTTTTTATAAACTCTAACTAACACAAGAAAGTACTCCAAAGTAGCATATAATGGAGCCAAATGGACCAACTAGACTCTCCCACTTGTGTCATTGCAATCTCCATAACTATGCAACAAAAGTATTGCTACTCATCAGAGATTAATTCTCTTCTACCAAACGACACATAAAATTATCAATAGCCAACACCTACAGATTTTATTTGTTAGAAGAGGACAAATCTTAGTATAACCATCATAAAGTTGCTCTTTTATGATCCGAGACAAGTTAAAATATTTAAAGATATGACTGTATATATTGATCCTCTCCTGCTTCAGTCTCTGCCATCTGATGCTTTTGCTTTGCACTTGTTAATGTTTTGTTAGGAAAAGACTACCAACCACAAATTCTTAGTTGAACTTTCAGTTCATGCCAACCTGTTGCTACATGAAAAGATGATCCCAACATCTCCCTTGAGAGTGACTCCATCAATCTACTTATGAGCATAATTCATTCCTGTGCATGATAGAAGCAGAGCCAAGCTAGGAATCACTGACCCATGTTTTCTTGTGAAGAAACTGACCTGCCTTCCAAGTCTCCAGATCTCTTCCTCTCCTCTCAGGCCTAAAGCAGTGTGTAAAGTGCAGCAGGGTTGGCATGATCTCATCAAAAGCATGCTCTTCCATTACATCTTCCTTCCCTTTTGCTTCTCCCCAGCCATTTCTTAGTCCTTAAGCATGCCATGAATTCCTTCCCCCTCTCCGCCACCGTTTCCACGACACATGTTATAAGCTCCATCTGCAGCTGATCGATCCAATCATCTGAGTGTCGCAGGCAGACCAAGAGAAGGGAAGATGTCTACCGACTGGGGGCCGGTGATCGTCGCAGTGATCCTCTTCATCCTGCTGTCTCCGGGCCTCCTGTTTCAGCTGCCCGCAAGGGCTCGAGTGGTGGAGTTTGGGAACATGAGTACCAGCGGCATCTCGATTCTTGTTCACAGCATCCTCTTCTTTTGCTTGCTAACCATCTTGGTCATTGCCATCGGCATACACATCCGCGCAGCTTGATCAAAAGATGGAGAGCTGATTTCCTTCTCCTCCATCCCTGGAGCTGTCCACCACCGGCTTGGCGGTGCTCTCTTTGGCATTTACCCGAACAGTTGATACACAGAGAACGTTATTGTTTTTGTCTGACATGTGTGTTTCTCAAGGGAGACACCACCAAATGTTGCATCTGTAACTGATAATAAATCGCTCATACTTTGTCCTCTCACTCTGTAATTTGCAATCCTTGATACAGAGCAGTATGTGTGCATCGATGAAACAGGTGTGGTGGCTATCAGAACAACTCCACCCAAAGGGGAGAGAGCTCTTAAATTCTAGGGTTCTGAGCACCCATATTATATGGCTGCAGATCAGATCAAAATGACACAGACACACAAAAAAAAAGAATATTTTGCAGCAAATGTAAGCAAAGCAATGAAATCCCCTTGCAAATTCCAACTAGATTAGGTTTTGGAGCATAGTAAAGCGAAGCAACACCACTTCGATTCCCTTCTAATCTTGAGGGATAGACTACATAAAGCAGTAACTTGAGTTGTGAGAGGACCTGGAAACCCTAGAGCGAGCACAAGAAACAACAAGAGGACGGACGGATGCGTCGATTCAGCCGGTGTAGATATGGAGGCGGAGGGCGACGATGATGACGGAGTAGATGGCGAAGAAGACGAGTGTGTGGAGGACGACGGCCTTTCCGTTGGTTCGCATGCTGCCGAAGTCCACCGCCCGGTGCGTGCCGGGCGCCTCCAGGACGAGCCCCGGCGACAGCAGCACGAATAGCACCACCCCAACTACCACCGGCGCCCAATCCGCCATAGAGCAACAATCTCCCCTTTCTCTTGTTACTTCTTCCGACGAACGGCCACCGGATGATCGCTGGCGATGACACCGCAGAATGAGTAAAGTGCGGCGGCAGAGTAAAGAGTGAGGGAGACGCGAGAGAAACCGGTGGAATAAAGAATAGACAAGAAACGAGTACGACTCGCTAACATTTGATACAGCAATACTAATGCATCCCACTGACTAGCAATACTTCTGTGGGGTCCAGTTGCGGATCCCAGTGTGTTTTCCAATAACGAGGTCGGTAAGGAAAGTGTGGACGCCGTCTGCTGTGCGGCAGTGCACCGACATTGGGAACCAATTATGACTTCGGTCAACGCTCTAAGTAGCCATTCGAGAGGACATATTGTTGACCGAAATAGACTCAATAAACGTAATATATTAGCGACCAACCAAATTAAGTGCAACAATTCTAATCTTCATACAGTCATAGCGCTGCTTTCCCTCTTACACACCTTCACCATCAGACCATTCTTCATGTGGAGTATGATGGAAAGCTTCGGTTCCACCACATGTCCTTCCACCACCTCGAAGCGAAAGTTACGGAGCATGGCGGCCGCCACAGTCTTCATATGAATGAAAGCCATATCCTTGCCCTGACAGATCCTGGAGCCACAGCTGAAGGCGAAGAACTTGTGGGCAGGTTCGTGCCTCAGGTCTCCACTCTCCGTGATCCATCGCTCGGGCTTGAACTCCATGCAGTCCTTCCCCCATATTCCCTCCATTCTTCCCATGGAGTACGCGTGGAAGACAAGCAGCGTTCCGGGACGGACCTTCTCGCCGCTGGGGAGCACGTCCGGCTTCGCCACTTCCCTGCTTTGAGAGTGGATGGGTGGGTAGAGCCTCAGACACTCGCACAGGGCCGCGTGCAAGTACACGAGCTTCCCCAGCCCGTCCCTGTCGAACGGCGTGTTAGGGTTCGGGGTTTCGTCCGGTGCCGCGGGCCAGTGTCGTTTCAGCTCCTCGAGGATCTCGTGCTCCGCGTGTGGGTGCATGGAGAGCAGCCAGAAGAACCACGTGAGCGTGGCCGCGGTGGTGTCTCTCCCCGCGAGCAGTAGGTTCAGTGCGTTGTCCTTGATGAACTTGTCGAACTCGAGTGCGTTCTTCTCTCGCACGGTCGGCTGAAGCATGTAAACAGTTAACAGGTCGGTTGCTGCTTCCTCATCGTCTTCGCCGTCTTCGCGGGACCCGATCTCTTTGCTGATGCTCTCTTTCCTCCTCGTGATCGTGATTGTCGCGAAATCGTCCATCACCCTGTGCGCCATCGCCAGCTTCTTCTCTTCACCGACTCCTAGCCACCTCAGCGCCTTCCACCAGAACTTGGGAACGATGTGCCGCAGAAAGATCGCCTCCTCGGCGTCTCCCAAGGCCTTGGCGAATGGCACTTCCGGGAAGTCGTCGGCGAGGCAGCCGGGATCCACGCCGAGGATCAAGGAGCAAGCAGTATCGAACGTCAGCCGCAAGAACACGTCCTGCAAGTCCACCACCTTGTTCTGCTCCGCCACGCCCTGCAGAAGAGGAATGAGCCGCTTCTCCACCTTGTCACGGCTAGCCTTGAGCTCGTAAGAGCGGAACCTCCTGTTGCTCATCAAGCTGTGGATCATCTTCCTCTGGCTCCTCCATGCCTCGCCGTCGCTGTTGAGCAAGCTGTCGCCGAAGATGTCGAAGATCTCGGCGAACTCCTCGCCCTTGGGATAGTTGGACGACCTCGTAACGAAGACATAGTTCACGTTATCCGGGTCGCATGTGATCGTCATGTCCATGCCCGACAACCACGGACCTTTGAACACGAAGGTCCAGTTGGCCGCGGCCAGGAACTCGGCCGCATAATCATGGACCCGGCTGATATGAGAGAAGAAATCTGGAACCATGCCGACAACAGGCAAATTCAACGGAAGCTTATGCCTCCGTAAGCGGTAGGAGAAGAAGAAGAATAATAAGGAGGACGAAAGTAAGAAAGCCACGGAGACGAGGATTTCAGGGTAAGCCATCGAGAGGCTTGTTGAGCCCACTATCCAACCCCAAGCCATTAGTTTGGAGAACTCGGTTCCAAAGTGCAAAGCCAATATATAGACTTCCAAAACCTGCATGCGACGTCATGCATTCGCTGTAGTAATACAACTTACGAGGAACGCAGACGCCTACGGCAACATTAAGTCTTGCTCGTGCAGCTTCCACGATAGCTGTAGAATGGGAAGTTTTGAGGTGAGAATCCTGCAGTGCGGGACGAAGATAGCCATGCAAACTGTGTCCAACGTAGAAATGTAGAATGCATATATGACCCGGCACTTCGATAACAGTTAAGAAAGACACCTCGTTACGCATCGAATTGTAATATTTTAAAGACTAGAGAGGATTTGTTTACCAGCCTTGATTTTGACTTTTTTGTTTGGTAAAAGCCCAAGTTTGACTTAGATTGTACTATGTCTTCCTAGTCTCGCGTTTGAAAATGTCCTACGTGACTCTGAGATTGGTCGTCATCTTTTCCTTTTTATCCTTTCCCTCATATTTAGGTACAGTGTATTTGATGACTAATGTAAGTTTTGATTGTACACAACGAAAATAATGAAAGTATTAAGGAGAGAATACACGAAACGAAAAGAAAAGTCTCATATATTATATATATATATATATATAAGATTTACATGATTCGATACTCCTTATATATCTTGAATGCATGAGTTTCATATGTTGGTAGAAAAATCAGATTTTATGAATACAAAATGGATTTGTCTTTGATGTCAGTCTAAGAGATGACGAAAGGGAGCAAGGTAGAGGATGAGGGCTTCTTTCCTGGATGTTGAGTTTGTCTTAGAGTTCACAAGTCAGCTAATTTCCATTATCAGCCAAGTAGATATCATCACGTCAAGTTTCTAGTACTCGAATCATCGATGGGTACTACACTTGTGGAGTTTGATAACTCTAGTTGGAATTTGAATAAGAGAAAAATAATTTAAAAATTTGTAAGCTTCCATATGCAATTTTGACTTGTGGTTATATTTGTACCTTTAGATGTTTGCTATAGATAATAAAAATAATAATAGAATTTTATTATTATTATTTATAATTTATAATTTATAATTATATTATTGTTCTCATAACTCTTTATTTTATTCATCAGAATCTAGTTATATTGATTTTATTCCCTATTACTTCGTGTATTCGATGCTATCGACATCGTTAGTCACCCATCATACGATACGATTATGAGAAGGATATTTATGTTGTTCTTCACTCGTAATTAGATAAAAAGATTATATATATATATATATAAAGACATTTAAATCTATTTATCGATAAATATCTTAAAAATTCTTAAAATATAAATATAAATGGTAAAAAAATTTACAATACAAATATACTGAAATTAAAGGGTGGTATTATGCTCATAGCAGCCTACGGATTCTAACGGTCGTGAAATGATGGAAGCTCGCCAAATCGGTGATGGCTCGATCTCTTCTCCGCCATTCTCGCTCCTTTCAATCCAGAATTGTCGCGGGGTGCAGGAGGTGGAGCCATCTAGGGTTTCAGTGTTCCATTCTGGGAGAGCCGGAACTCTCCGAGTGATCGCTCTGCCTCGCTTCCGGAACACTTCATTGAAGTTTTTTTTCTCTTTGATTCCGGCTTTTTTCTCAACAAGGTTTCCATTTTCTAACTGTCTGATGTCTTGAATTATGGAAGCTAGTCGAAGTATGAGGATTGTTCGGCTTGGAAGATTCCCAATTATTTGCTGTGTCAGTGGTTTGGAGTTCATCGATTTCCTTTCCGTCACAAAAAGTGGGCACAGCAATTCTAACTTTGACAAATTTTTGGCTTCATCCCGTCGCATTCAGTGTTTTGGAGTTTATCTTCTGTCGGTAGTTGTGTGCCTTTTGTTCGGAGTGAAGGAGAGTTTGAGCTTCGGCTGTCGAGGAATGCAAAGTGGTGAAATCTAACAGGGGAAGGAGCAGTTTATGGAATTGGATGCAATAAAGGTGAGTCCTTTTGGGCCAAAAGATCTCGGAAAGAATGTTCCGTCAGAACTTTGGCCATAATTCTATGTATGGTCTTGGAAAAAAGACGACTCCAATTTGATGGGCACGAGAGATGCTGGATTTCACCATGGACCAATCTGAGTTTGTATATGACCAAACTTCCTTTTCTAAATCAGCACTGCTGCTGCAACTGTTGTCCAGCAAACTCATGAGAAAGTAAGAAGAGTGCATGAAGAGACACAAGTCGCTGCTAAAAACAGCAGAGACTTTTCGCAGGGGGAATAATGCCTTGAAGAGGAACGTTAGGCATCTGTAGTTCACAATGTCGCTTCTGGTGACAGTTTTGCCTGCAAAGAGAGGGAAGAGGCATCAGTGATGACCTTGGGAATGACAATGGAAGGTCTTTGATGAATACATTGGTGCTTCGGAAGTAGCTATTTCTCAATGGGGTTTCTGGGGACATCTTGAAATCAAGAATGGGTGCTACAGAAAACAAGTTTTGCAGTGATATATCATACATGGATAGACAAAGCTATGTTGATTGAGAGGCCAAGTCAGTAATCCATAACCAGTTGGAGGAGTTACTTTCTTCTACTATAGCTATAAATGAAGAGAGCAAATTCAAGAAAGAGACAGAAGCTAAGCAAAGATAAAGAAAATATAAAGAATGTGGTTTGTGGTGATTCTACTAAGCAGGATACATTAGATGAATGTAGGAATGAGGTGTAGCAGAGTACTCTCAAGAAGAATGGAAGAGTTCATAAATGAAAATTCTGCTGATTTGGACGAGATGATCAACGAAGCAGTTTCAGTATATGTGCTTGATTTAGATTTCCATAAATTTGAAGATGATTGTCCAGAAAAATCGTAGGGAAGCGATCAGGTATGATCTACTTACTATTTGCTGGTTTAGAAAGTTATTGTCTTCAGTCCTTTCAAAGCCTACACAACTTGTTTCACTTCAGAGTCCAATATTGAGTCTCGATCTTCAAGTTGGATTGCTCTTGATTTTTGCAAAACTGTTTGGTGATTTCAGGCTGGACCCGATGTTGGTTTCTTTAACCTATTGGATAGGCATTATACTAGTATTCATATACCGATCAGTAACATCCAGTATCATTGGATGAAAGAAGACCTGGTGAATGTTCTTAATGATTCCAGGGGCATAAATTATTTGCAGCCTTGAGAGGTTCATGTGGTATTTCTGAACTTTTCAGCCTTATGCATGCAATTTCACTTGTGCTGATGTATAGGCAATCGACAATGTCTCATATGCATATGCCTATGCCGATGGTTTAATTCTTGAAAGGTCACTTGCAAAGAACGCAATTAATTCTCGTTTAGATCGTGGTTTGCAATTATCAAATATTCTTTTTGAATCCATTATTTCGCCCGAAATTTTGAACTACTGCATCTCTTTTTAATCAACATTTGTATCAAGTATTACTGCAACACTATTATTTCGGTCATAGGACTCAAAGATTATGCTTCCACTATGTGCCAAATTGTGTGGCTTAGAACTCAAGGCTGCCTGATGGGTGCCAGTTGATACACAACCATTATCGCTGCAGTGAATGCCCTGGAAACCACTACTGATTGCTTTCTCAGAATGTTCTTGTCATTTAATGTCATCCTCAAATTAGTCAAGATATTTACGAATGTTTCCTCACAACATTCAGAACTAAAAGTACTTTTAAGTTATTTATGAGGTATCATGGCATTACTACCAATTTGGTTTTGCTCAAGAATTATATGTATTTTTCAAGAATTATTCTCTTCAAGATTAGTTCAATGCCTGAATGAATTTTGTTTTTTTGTATTTGGTTGGAATTGATTGTATGCTTGTTCTACATTGCACCTCTGATTATTATATCTTAGCTTTAAGCAGTCTTTTTGTTGCTTGTGTTATCTTTTGTTCTGTGTACCTTCCAATGTAAGCCTTGCTTTAGCAGAATCTAACAATCAACACAATGTGATCGACTATATTCGATTAGAAACGACGACATGAATGTAATAATCTTATTCTCTGTTGTTGCTGCCCATTGCAGATTCCAAGCAGCAGCTGTGACAAAAATGTATTGACAAGTTCAGATCCAATTTGGCCTCATCGGCTGGTGCTGCGTGGTGAATTGCCGTCAGTTGAAGGCCGTGCAGTCTCTCCTGATCTCTCCCTGCGATCCCGTCTTCACTCCGAGCCTCCCCAGCCTGATCATCGACCTGGCGAAGGCCTTGAAGAAGCTGTTCTGGTCCGCCGCAAACTTCTTCACGACCGGCCTCGATCGCTGGTCGGTGAACAGCACCTGGTCGGAGGTGAAGAGGCCTTCCCCGTTCAGTAAGTTCTTGTAGTACACGTTGTCGAAGGTGATGGGAGTATTGAGGTCCATGTTGACGGCGATGGTCGGGTCGACGTTGCGCGGGCAGGCCCGCATCAGCGCGTTGGCGTACGCCGGGTTCAGCGACGGGTCGACGGCTGATGTGGAGTTGAAGGAGTAGAGGCGGTCCGCGAAGCGGTTGCAGTGGGAGAAGCCGACGGTGTGAGCACCGGAGAGGGCGATCATGTCTCTCGTGGTGAGGTTGTTCTTGTGGAACATGGAGGAGAGGAGGTCGACGCTGAATTCGGGGCCAGGGAGGTTGCCGGTTACTCGATCAGCTCGCGACGTGACCCCGTCGCGCCTGCCCAGCTCCACGGCGAAGGTCGGACCGCCGGACTGGTCCACAAGGTTCCATCAGAACTCATCCATGTCAAGATCGGCGCAAAGATATAGATCGGTCGGAATACTTACGAGGACGACGACGTCTCTGGCGGCAATGGCGAGGATATCAGCACAGGATACAACACCCGGGCATTGCGCTTCCACCGCCTGCTTGGCCTTGATGACGGTGTCGAACCCGTCGCCGGCGAGCGAGAGGTTGTCGGGCGCGTCCTTCTCGGCGTCGCCTCTGGGTGAGGCTACAATGACCGACGCGTCGCAACCCTGCAAGCCATGTCAGCGTACATCTTCTTATCATCGGGAGCAGAAAGCCCATAGATGGAACATTGAAGCAACTTGCAGTACAACTCTTGGAGCTGACTCTGTCTTTTGAGAAGACAAATCCAGCTACTGGATTCAGGCAAGAAATATAACATAAGATCTATTCACTATCGGTTCTATGTCAATTTGATCGTATGAAATTTCAAGCGGCCCTCCTCCTAATGTTCTTCTTTTGGGTAATGTTGCAGATCTGAACTCTCGAGCACCTCAAATGAGAAACTCTACAGCATGCTTCGATGAGCTTGATGAAATGTTTGGAAGCTTACCTCGATGAAACAATCATGGAAGAAGAGACGGAGGGTCGCCGGCACCGTGACGATCGTCTGATTCAGCTTCTTCAGAACAGCCCGCCTAACAATCGACTCCACATTGGGGCATGAAACCTGATAGAAGTTGGGATTCAGTTGAGCTTCTCCAGTCCTCAGCATCAACGCTAATCCCATCCAAGCAAGCAATAGCTTCCACAGCTCCATCCCTTATGCCTTCTCTTGATCCCCACCACCCTGCACTTGTATGTGGGCAACAACACAAGGAGGAAGATGGATTTTTGCAGACTCTGCTATGCCAAAAGAACAAGAGCCACGAAGAGTGCAAGCAATATAGAGCCAATTGGGGTGATGGGGAAACGCAAAAGCCTTCCTTTACCATGTGCTTGTCCACTTTGTCCAAGAAGGCACTTGCTGTGGAGCAACACCACCACATTATTTAGCTTTGGGAGTTGCTGCCAGTCCAATATGATCTCCACACGGCAATGTTTTATTTGTGTTTCCGGAGCTCGAGGCCAAAGTCCAAGCCTGCATCTTTATCTTGTGTAAGCTGAGCTGTGTTTGCCTGTAAACAGTTGTGCTGAGGACTTGGTTGGATGCTGATAGAGGTGTACATAAATATATATATTTAATGTCTCTGTGGGATCACAGGATTGACTTGTGAATGTGATCACAACTTTAACATTCCATGAGGCTGGTTGTCTTGACCTAATTGCCATCCACCCTCACATGCAGCAAGAAGAAAAAGAAGTAATCAAATGCAAGTTAGTGCTGTGAGTTAAACATTCTCTTCTTTTTCTTCTGGCTGAGTGGAATCTGTTGTTGCTCTAATGATTAGGGTTTTGGGGACTTGTTTAGCAGTATCATCCCAGCAACTCTCAACCTTTCACAGTGAAACCTACATCATCAGGTGTGTTTTGTATAGATGAAGCCATTGGATCTGATAACTCTAATACCATACTGAATCCAGGATTGGGAAAGTAGAATACTAGGTCTGCTGTTTCTTGATTTAACTTTGATCTCCTAGTCAACTTGCTAGCTTAAACTAATCTGGAGATTTAATGCCCACATGCCTCCTATCTGTCTTGTGCAAGAGCATTTGCCATGGATTGAGGAAAAAAGTCAAAATACTTTATGAATCATCTGTATCTTCTTGACTGCATTTGTGCCATGATTTGTGTGATTGTGATTGACATCTAACCAATTCTCTGGGGGAGTTTTGACACAATTCAGATGGAGATGTGATATAATAACTGTCTTCATTCTTAGTGGCCTTCCAAGCTTTAGATTCTTTGTCCAACAGCTGGAATTGCCTAATCTAAGACTCCAGCCACTGACAGGTGTAGTGTGATCATAACTTGTATTAGATTACAACTTGTTCAACATAAGTTCAAATTTGCTACAATGAGATGATGATGTTTAGGCTTGCATCTTCAAGCCAATTCTACTTAATCAAAATTAACCTATAAATTACATTGATAAAAGATAGAGTTTCAACTACAAATAAGATGAGGAAGAATCATTTAGGGTAGTATGCTCATAAATATTATGATTAAAATTTTACTATAGACTCTAAAAAGTGTTCTGAATACTTTGATTTGATTAAAGATATTTCCATAAATATAACTATTGTAAGACAACAGGATTATTTTCAGCTCAAATCAGTCATAAGGTGATGATAATAAAAAAGTAGTTGAACACTAAGATAGGTTGCCTTTTTGCATTTCAGTACAAATATTCAGCTTGCATTGCAGACCACTTTTACCACCCAAGCTTACTTCAGAAGCATACAGAATCAACATAAAGTGTAGTTGACAAAGGTTCTTCTAAAATGCTCCACAACAAAGACAACCACAAAAAACTTATTCCTTGTGGTCAACATTGCATGATTGGAAAAGCTGAATTGTGTGGAAGAGAGTTAAGAAGCTACTACAAATACCAAGAACAATCAAATTCCCCTGTTATTTGATCAGGAATTGTTCAAACTAATGAACAGAAATACCATAATTACTTGATAAAGGAGTGTCTATTGAAGTGACAATGGACAAGTTGGGAGGAAGCAATTACTTGAGGGAGAACCTTCCTGAACTCATATGTCTCAAATCAACATGGTTCCTCTACTGATATAAAAAGAGATTGAATCTTGTTAACTGTAGTTGGATTTCTGATGGTTTCCAAACCATCAGAACCAATCTCCTTGACTGAGCACCCCCTCCCCCAACTCCACATCCTGTATGCACTAGCTCTTTGCTTGATCCTTTAAATTTTTCTTATCCAGTTTTAGTTTTGTTCACTCAGTTTGCATGATAATTTACATTCTGGAATCAAACACAATGGATTAGCTTCTTTTTTTTTTTCCAGATGTTTAGTTTTCTTATGATTTACATCTGTAGATTTCCAGCAAAAAATATTAACCTGTAAATAAAAGTGGGATGGCTACATGTAATTTTCATCTTACACACATTAGCATTTCAATCTTTCTTGCCTCTACTTAATCTGCATTTAGATGGCTAAGACATGAACTCTATCATTTATGCTTTTTAGCTATCAATATTTGTAGATCCCAACACTCAACTCATCAGCTCATATTAAGGTGTGGCAATAATCATGGAATTGTTTGGAAGGGTCCCAAAGGTGATCAGCTGAGCAAGTCAGCTCAATTTAGGTGCAGATCTCTCATTATACTTATCCCTCTAAATTTGGGTGCAGCATATATTAACATAAGAACTTGCATAAATATGCTAATTATTTTCATTTATTTGGCTGTTTAAAAAAGGATTTCAGAACTGTAGTTGAAACTATCACCAATTAAAATGATCATCAAATTTATTATGATGGTGAGAATATTAATGATATTTTAGATAATTTAAAATTTTAAATTTATTATAACTCAAACTAACTATTGTTAACCATGGCTAATATAGTAATTCAATTAAGTTTTTTCTATGGATCTGAAAATATTATATATGAATAACCTTGATATTTGGAGGGTTATATGTGCTAAATTAGAATTTGTAGAGTAAAAACTAAAAATATATGTTGAATGAACCCCAATGTACCAAGAACTGTGCATAATCAAGAAATATATATATATATATATATATATATTTCTTTTTTTATATATTAGGCTTTGGATCTTTTGGTATTGCATATAGATTTCCCTACTTTTATTATTTATGTAAACTTTCTTATAATCTTCTTCTTGTAGTATTGCTAGCTTCTACAAACTACCTTTATTTGATTGTGAGTAAATTAAACTATAATCCATAGATATTTAAATAAATTTTTTTGTTAGAAAGGTTAATTATCCCATACTTGATAATCCATAGAAGCTATTCTAGTCTTTCTTTATGATTGACCTCAATCATTGGTCGGTGAACAATACTTGGTTAGAGGTGAAGAGAATTTTCCTATTCAGGAAGTTCATAATATTGAGGGCCATGTTGACAATGACGATCGAGTCAACATTGCACGAGCAGACCTATATCAGCGCCTTGGCGTATGTTAAGTTCTATGACAATGGATCCTCTCTTCCTTTTTTTTATAAGACTATTCTAATGAGATGTTATAGATGGATGATAAATTTGAAGGAATCTTATCATTATATAGGCTAAAGTAAACGATCCGAATAAAGTTAAATCGAGAGAGTCTCTCTCATCAAGATAATATCCCCAAGACTCTATTCAATTAAATCTTTAATATATCTTATCTAAATTATTGGACCACATATTCTAACATAAAAAATCTATATTATTTATATTATAAGTTGATCATAAAACTCTATAAAGGTAATTATAGCATAAAATAATAGGCTACATAATTATTTTTGTTTCATCCCCTCTTAGTACATAACATAATAAAAATTCTTTTAATCTCAATGTAAAATAATATTATTTTATTAACAATATTAAATTCCACTATGAGGCATGTAAAAGATTCATTCAAATCTTTGTCAAGCCCACATAACCCATAATAATGTATATGAGCACACCCTTTTATTTACCTTAGCTAAGCTTGGCAAACATTTAACACAATAATTTATTTTATAGTGACAATTGGTTTAACCAATGGGTCAATTCATCATACCATATGTTTAATAAAATTAAAAATATGGACAATATTATTAATTATTTTTATAATATAGTTAAAAGAGAATGTAGGAACAGATCAAACATGCTAAGTGGACAAGAAAATAAAAATAATATAGTTTTTTTTTTATCTTAGTTCTTATAATTAAAAAACTTTATCTTTTAAAGTGGCAAACAATTTATCTAATCATCTGCACAGATCAAAAGTTTAGTTTCTGATTTTAAATAAACAACTCAATCCCATTCAAATTTTATAACTATACTTTCAAGAATTTACAAATGATTAGAAAAATTAACCATGTAATCTTTTGTGAGAGGGAGGAAGAAGAGATTTATCCTTCCCTCACAGCCATGCAGAGAAGATGAAGATAGTGGGGAAAATTCCAACTCAGTTTTCTTGAACAGTGTGCATCCAACCCATCGCACTTACGAAAGGTCAGTGACGATGGGAAACATCAAACAGGTGAAGGGAAGCACTTGCAGCTTTCCTGGGGATGACAGGATCTGTCAGTGAGGCAAACAGTATCCTCCACCACCATCCATCCTGCGCAAGCTGGACATGAATGGCCAACAGGAGAACACAGAAGGAAAGGAATAATTGTCCATGAGCAGAGGATGAGTGAGTGTTTGATGTCATGGTTGGGTTATCTCCCATCAACACTGAGCTACAAAACTCCCATTTTCAATGCAATTCTCAAACTTGTATGCTAGTTTTGCATGCTGTGATTGGTGTCAACCCTCTCTGTGCTTTCTCTTTCTGTGCATATGTGACATCACCTGTGAGAGGGGAGAGGGGAGAGGGGGAGAGGGGAGAGAGGACAGGATGTCTGGTTGTAAGCTGCCAAATGTGGATACACTGCCACCAAGGCATTTGATTGCCTTACAAGAAGCAAAATCTTTCTGCTGGAAGCAATAATGGCAGAGGTTATAGAAGACAAGGAATACCAAAAAGGTTAGTGAGATGGGAAGGTTTTTGCATGGCTACCATGAAGACTCAGTAAGGCAGCAACCAATATACCTCTTGGGGGGAGAACAGTGGACAGTTAAAACTTAAGGCAGAGAGTAAAAGCCTCAATTGCTGAAACCAGCAACTATTCATGGCTTGTTTTCTCTCCTCTCAGTCCTCAGCCTTTTCTTCTCTGCTGCTGTCTATGTCCAAATTCCCAGATAAAACCCATACAAAACCCTCCACGTCCTCGCTGTTGTCTCTCAGCCAAAGAGAGAAGCTGCTGGGTGTTCAGAATAAGAATTCGAGATGAGACTGTGAACCGGAAAAGTGGGAATCTTGGGTTTCTTCTCTGTTCCGACGGTCTGTTCCTGATTGCCAAAGGTCTTTAACTCCAGTATATGGTGTTTCCTGCGCCAGAATTTGTGAACCTTGTCCTCCGCACCCCTCTCCTCGCCTCCATCTCCACGGCCAGGTACCCAAAATCCAAGCTTTGTCTTGCCATGGATCGCAGAGACTCATCCAAGCAGCCACAAGAGGCCCCCAGGTTCCACCAGGCCCTGGGCCTCCGACAGGCAGAGAAAGGAGAAGCCACCACGGCCTCTGCAGCAGCAGAAAGCAGAGATCTTTTGCCGTCCACGGTCTCGGTGAGGGAGAGGTGGTCGCAGGTGGTGGCAGCAGAGGAGGATGAGCAAAGGAGGCAGCTTGCGCCGAAGAGGAGTTCCAACAAGGACAGGCACACGAAGGTGGAGGGCAGGGGGAGAAGGATCAGGATGCCTGCCCTCTGCGCCGCCAGGATCTTTCAGCTCACCAGGGAATTAGGCCACAAGTCCGACGGGGAGACCATCCAGTGGCTCCTCCAGCAGGCAGAGTCGTCCATCATCGCCGCCACAGGCACGGGCACCGTCCCGTCCTCGGCCCTCAACTCCGCCGCCGTGGCTGGGTCCACGTCCCGCCCGGGCGCCTCCATCCCCGCCGGCCTCCACCGCAGGCTTGATGAGCTGGGACAGGCCCGGCCTAATTGGCCCATGCTGGCGGCCGCTAACTTCGGCCCGCCCCTCCCGGGCTTGTTGCTCCCGCCTGGCGTGCTCGATTCCGGATTCATGGCTTCGAGTTCGAGCTTCGGGACTGGCAATGGACCGATGGGCAGCTTCCTGCAGAGAGTGGGCATGCACGGGATGGACTTGCCTGGTGCCGACGTCGGTGCGATGAGCTTCGTGTCGATGCTGGCGCCGCACGTGCAGCAGTCGCCGGGACTGGAGCTGGGGCTCTCGCAGGATGGCCATGGTGGGGAGTTCCATCCGCAGGCCACGTACCAGTTGTTTCCGCAGATTGGGCGTGCAAGGGGCGGAGCAGGTTCCGGTGAAGGTGGGCAATTGCAGCACCATCAGCAGCAGCAACAACAGCAAGCGTTTCCAACACAGGATGATTCACAAGACTGAGAACAATGACTGGAATTCTTGTAGAAAACTTTAGGAGATCAAAAGGATGGAACTTGCAATCTTAACCCAAAGAGATCAAAGTTTGTTTTCATTACCTCGATCTTTGAAGAGTTTTCCTTCTTGAATAACTTTGAATTAAATTGGGTTTTGTTGGGGGAAAAGAATGCATGCAGTGTTCTACTCAAATATGAAACTGCAGTGGTTATTAACCTTTGGACCTCAATATTCTTTTTGGTTGTGCAGAACAAGTGTACTGTTATGTGTGATGGTATTCTATCTATTCTCTACTAACATAAACTGCAAATATAAGGTGGGAGTAGTGATAGAGAGGAACTACATGGAGAGTGAGAGAGAGGATATATCATGCAGAACTATGTTATGTGACAGGATTCTCTTGCTTATAACTTTCTTCAGTAAGAAGAGTGATAAGAGAGGAACTACATGGAGAGTGTAAGTTTCACTTTTGTAACCTCTAACCTACATGGATGGATGGATGGATGGATGATAATAGGTAAATATTCTCCCAGAATAGTAGCTGGAGGGATGATAATACTGTCAGCAGCAGTCAGAAGGCAAGACTAGTTTCACAACCAACATCAGTCCAAAATAGCAGTCTTAGGGAATATTTCAGAGAAATATTTCATAAGCTATTTTCCTTGATTAACATGCTATAAAATATTACTTTAGGCTTGGTAATCGATGTTAGATACTATTCACTAAAATTACTCCGTCCATATTGACTATTCTCTATTCACTTGAGCATCGAAGAGATCATGTGTAAAATTATATCGATCTTTGTGTAAAATTATTCAACTTTTATTGACTACTCACTTGAGCGTCGTCGAAGGGATCATGTTGAAAACTCCATCTTATCTCGATCTTTATGTCAAAGCATGTGTTTGAGTCCTTCTTAATCTCTCAGCAAGTGTCCAAATCTTTCCCTATGTCATATCAGACTTCTTGCACATATGGGCTCGAATCGAGTTTGGCTCATACAAGTAACATCAATATTTTTTTATCATTTTAGTACTAGAAGGAGGGACCATGTCAAAAGTAGGCCATTCCGTCAACTCACTCAACAAGTACTCTAGCGAGGGTGCTCCACCTTCAACTCGTAGGATGATCAACATGGTCTGAAGTGTTCTTTACGATAATAAACAAGACTAAAATGGTCTAAAGCATTCTATGACATTAGCATGACCAATATGGTCTAAAATACTCTCTAAGACGTTAGCATGGCTAACATGGCCCTAAGCACCATCTATGATAATGCAATAAACATGGCCTGAAGCACTCTATATGATGTAGTACAAATGACATGGCCCAAATCGTAGCCAAAATGACATATATCGCTCATTATGATGATAGTACAGTTACACGGCTTGAAGTGCTCTTTATAACGATAGCACGATTGCAAATAACCCAAATCACTCTCTACGACGACAACATGACTAACGCAACCCAAAACACTCTCTATGATAACAATGCGGTTGACACAACCCAAAGCACTATCTACAATGACAACATGATCAACACAACAAGAGTGGTCAAAATGGGCTGAAGCACTCACTTTGATGACAGTATGACTAAAACGACCTAAAGCATCCCAATATTTGATGCATCCTCTATGAACATAGGCTTCTACGATGCATGATGCATTGTTTCTGGATAAAAGCATATGAAATGTGTGATGTGTCCTTCACAAATGAAAGCATCCTAACTTTCGATGTATTCTTTATGGATGTGAGTATCTCTAACGCGTGATACATCATTTGTAGGCAAAAGCATTCGAGGCATCTGACACATCATCCATAGATATAAACGTCTTATATGCATGATACATCCTTCATAAACGAGAGCCTCTAAAACATCTAATACGTCCTTTACATAAATGATAGAAGAAATATTCTCCCCCAACAGTAGCTCAATACATGATAGTAGAGTTAGCAATGAGAAAAGTAAGACTTAGTCTACAACCAAGACATGTGGACATTAGTCTAAAATAACAGTTCGGAGAATATCCCACTTGTACCAATAAATGGCAGGGTGAGAAATATTTTGAAAAATATTCTCCTTTGTTAATCCTCTATAAAAGGATACTTTGGGTATAGTAACTGAGCTCAATTATTGTTCACTAAAATTATTCTACCCTCGTTAGTTTTTCTACATGTTAGTCACACAACACATATTCGAACCCTCCTTAATGCCTTAGGGAGCATTTGAGTATTCCCCTTTATCATACATACATAGTTAAGACATTATTTGATCACAAGATACAAAAACATAAATACAAGACTCGGAGGTAAGAACCTCATTCATTTACATATAGACATTTACATATAAGAACTACAACCATCCAAATCTATAATTGTAAAAGGATTATTTTGCATCATTGAATGTTATAGTTTATGGCATTATGTGTTGAAGAATTATCTAAGGATTATCCTAATTCAAAGACCATATTTTAGATGGGAATATTAGGTCAGTTAAGTTACTCCTTGGATATTATTTGATTTAGATAATATTTTCTTAATTATAAATAATTAGAGAATTTCTATGATAAAAGAGAATTTTATTCATTGCTACCCCTAAACTATTTCAGTGACTACTAATTTGGACATTAGAGGGATATAATTGGCCAGCTCCCAAGGTGGCCAAGTTGGCTAGTGCCTAAGGTGGTAGGTCAACTAAGCGCTTGAGGTGGCTAGTTCGATTAAGCACTCGATACGACTAGGTTAGCCAACGCCTAAGGTGCCAAGTCAGCTAATGCCCAAGATAACTAGATGTGCCAAGCACTCACATGGTCACACACTTGACGTGATAAGGTCGACATTCAAGGTGGTTAGGTCGGCCAACAATCGAGGTAGCCAAATCAATCAAGTACCCAATGTGACCAGATCGACCAAACCCAATGTGTGCAAACCAACTCGATACCTAACTAGGGAAGTGAGTCGAAGCAATTAGTGCAATGCCTCCTCCAACACATCCATCCCGAGCTAAGTGTCAAGGGCACATGACCTATTATTAACCAACATATCAAATCAACACATAACTATACTTTTGGATCCTCCAACATTGGCTTGATACGTGAGAGTATAGATGATCTAGTCCACAACTAAGACACGTGAACATTAGTTCGTAATATCAATCTAGAAAATATTTCGTGTGTAATTATGATAGATTGAGGAGCATTCTGCTAAATATTTTTATCAATTAACTTATTATAAAAATATTATATTAAGTATGATAATCAAGGTCAAGTACTATTCACTAAAATCACATTCAAAACCCTATATGACCTTAATTTTTATACGGATCAATTATAGAGCAAGCACTTGAGCCCTTCTTAACCCCTAAACGAACATTCAAATCTTTATCATAAGCCGAATCGAGTTCGATAAATCTAAACATCACTAATATTTTTCCTATTAAATGATCATAGTTCAATCACAATATCCACAACATAGACAAGTGACTCTAAGGTGAGAACCTTACCCATAAAAGATTGAATATTATAGTTTATAGCATTATGTTATGAAGAATTAATTGTCTAGATTATCCCAATTTAAAAACCATAAATGGGAGAGGAATATTAGCTAAGTTAAGCTACTCCCTCGCAGATTCAGAGAATATTTTTCCTAATCAAATGTTCAAATAATTTTAATCATACATGTTAGACTCTTCTTCCCCTTTCTATCCCTAAACTACTTCAGTGATTTCTAATTTAAATGTTGAGGAATCTAATCGATCGAGAATCTTTTGTTGACACAGGTCTTTAGAGAGAGAGAGAGAGGGAGGGAAGAGAGAGAGAGAGAGAGAGAGAAAGATCTTCCTGACAAGCGTTTCTGGTTGCCTCGAACGAAGCCGTCGGTGATCAATAACCTCGATGAGGATCACCGGCAAAACGGGAGCTCACAATAATCCTTCAAGAATTATGAAGACTATCACAATAACAATTACAATAACTACATATGATGAGCAATCTGATAGAAGCATTATGTTTGTCAGGGAGCTTTCGTACCTCAATAATTAAAGGCTTTATATGTGATTTTTCCAAGAAAATGCACCATCTAGTTTTGACTTCTGACGTCTCTTTTAATCCAATAAAAGATAACTGTGATCAGAATAGAAGAAGACATGACCTTCCATGAGCATGTTTTCATAAAACATTTAGTTGAATTGAAGGAAGCTAACCGAGTTAAGGGAACATAATTGCTCCAATCAAGGTTCAAGAATACAAGAAAACATCCACTGCTATGATTAATGTTATATTAATTATTTATGAGTAATCTTTGAATTTATTGGGGTTGTTTTAATTTTTGCATATTATATTTTAAGGCTTTAAAGTATACTTAGAAAATCATGTTTGAGATATTTTAGAGTTTGGGTTTGCCAACTAACAAAAAGAGGACAGTAGCACCAAAAACCATATAATGTGCATTTCTAGGATATATCTAAAATAGTAAAAAATATATATATATATATATATAACTTAATTAATTTTATTTAAGTTGTACAATATCTTTGTGTGTGTCTGTTTATAAAAGATTAACCTCCTTGAAACTTTTTATGAATTCTTAAGTACATTAAAAAAAATTAGAGAAAGTGTATAAATCACGATCTCACGAATAACTATTTTAATAAATATTTATATATAATATAAATTATAAAGATAAATTTTATAAGTTTTAAATCGGAAGACAATGTCAATCTTACTGAGATTAATATATGTGACATGTTGTGTCCTCTTTTTCTGGCCTTTAAAATTAAAAATTCTTTATTAATTTTAATTTTATTTTGACTTAAGTGGACATCTCTTACCGCCAACATTATTCTACTTCATAAATTCCATTGAGGCGTGGATAGATTCTTATAGGAACGTGCGCATATGGAGCCGACGCGTACGCCGTCGCTCTTCCCCTCTTTTGCCTCCGTCCCCTTGCTGTGCCCCTAACCCGGCGCTAGACATCGTTTCTTCCATGGTGGCTCGGTGGTTCCGACCGCAGAGCACAACGAATCGCAATCGAGTTTGATGCCCGGAATCGATTTGGCGGGGGAGGAGAGGGGAATATGGGAGCCGGAGCCGAAAAAGCCGATCTTTAGGGGCTTTTCGCCCCTTCAGCTCGGATCTGATCGCGGGGACGGATGGGTTGCTTCCCGTGCTTCGAGTCGAGGCGGGGAGGGGTGTTGAATCCAGGGAATGGGAGGGACGATAGCCGGGAGGAGCACCCCATGGTTCCTCCCCACATCGATCGTTCGTCCTCGGGTTCGTCTTCTTTCTTTCAGTGTTTTAATCGAAGGTTGATCTGATCTGGAGATTAGAGAAGCAACATTAATTGAAGGGAATAAAAAGATGATTTTTAATGCGGATTGGTAGTAATGTCGATCACCCCGTTTATCTTTCGATGCTTTGATCTGGTCCGTGTATCTGGTGTCATCGTACTGGTGATTTTGTATGAAATTGGTAGGTTATGGCAGCAATTTACGAACATGGTATATTTTG
Organism: Musa itinerans; assembly: GCA_001649415.1. NCBI lineage: Eukaryota > Viridiplantae > Streptophyta > Magnoliopsida > Zingiberales > Musaceae > Musa > Musa itinerans. Next base: position 113,120 of record LVTN01000521.1, on the reverse strand, counting down.
CTACCCAGTTTTATGCTTAATCAGGCTGATGTTTGTTCAATAATGTTCCCTTTTCCCTTATGATGCAACATGGAGTCGATGGATTTTTGTCTGCCATTTACTGTTGATAAAATTGTTCTACCGATATCTGTTTCTTACAATTTTGTAATGTTCTTTATTCTGTATGTTTGTTGGATCTGCAGTAGCTGATAGTGTGAATCATCGAAGCAATTCGGGCTCAAAAAGGGAAGCGCAGAGTGAGAAGGATGTGTCTAGTGTTAACATTTCAGCACATACATTTACCTTTCGGGAGCTTGCAACTGCAACTAGGAACTTCAGAGATGAGTGCTTTCTAGGAGAAGGGGGGTTTGGGCGGGTCTACAAAGGGCGTCTTGAGAGCACTGGTCAGGTCAGTTTCTTTGGCAACGGCTTTGCTTTAGTTGTTGTATAAGTCCTCTTGATCTTTTCAGACAAACATGTTTCCTAGGAAAAGAAATTTGCATATTTTGTCGTAAGATTTGGATTTTTTTTGTGTGAACCTCCCTTTCTCTTCATTCTTCTCGTTTTTTATTAAAAGAATTAAATTTGCTCTTGTTCATTAGAATCTTTTCTGTCTCTACTTCTGTTGGCAGATTGTGGCTGTGAAACAGTTGGATAGAGAGGGCCTCCAAGGAAATAGAGAGTTTCTGGTGGAGGTACTGATGCTCAGCCTGTTGCATCACCCAAACCTAGTAAATCTAATAGGTTACTGTGCTGATGGAGATCAGCGTCTTCTTGTTTATGAGTTTTTGCCATTGGGATCTTTGGAAGATCATTTACATGGTATGGTTTCTATATCCTAGTTTGAATTTCTCTAGTCTTTTAACTTTTATTTTCTGGCATTGTAAGCACTGTATCTTGTTAATTGTCAAAAAATAAGAGAGAACAAGAAAATAGATTAGTATCAGCTACCTATGCTTAGGAATGGCTATCTCAAAGCAAACCATGGTGCATTATCTAAAGCCGGCATGGTTGGGATGGTCTTTGACTGGAAATGAAGTGGGTCGGCTTATTATTTTTTGGAACTGATGGGGATTGGATGATCTCACTTGTCCATATTCTGAAGTCTGCCTTATGAAAAATTTGGTCCAACAATTATGTGTGTGTGTGTGTGTGTCCTATCTTTTAAATAATCCATGTGCTTACATGTACTCTTATAGGCTATTCACATTGGGGAAGAGTGGAGAATAACAAAAACCGTCAGTCCTTTTTTGTTTTAGGGTGGGCCAGGATGATAGATACTATAACCAGAGCAGGGGCGGGGTGGGGCAAGAATGGTTTGAATAAAATCACCTCAAACCCACCATGTTACCCTGATGCCAGCCCTATGTATGTTTCATATATTTATACTTTGCTTTTTTGTCTTCATTTCCTTATCTTTTTTATGTTCTTCTGTCAAAGATATGAAAGTTGGAGTGAAGACTTTCTATTCCACATGTTGCTAGCTTGTGATACAAACATTGCAAGTAAGGTCCTGTAACTTTCAAATTGGTCTTTGTTCATGTGGCATGAATGGAACAGAGTTTCTATGACAATTGATTAACATTGTGAATTGCTACCTTTAAGAAAGATGCTTTTCCATTGTCATCCATCAAGTACCATCTAGGTCTCTAGGCCACATGTTAATTGACTATATACATCTTATGGCTGAGATGGAATCCCTAAGAGGGAAAGGATTAGCTCTATTAAGGATAGCATACTTTGAAAATCAAAGGCCACTGTGTTTGCTCAGTTTTGTGAAAAAGGTTGCCTCTGTCTTACTCTTCTTTAATGCTACATTTCAAGTTTGTTAGTAGGGAACTCTAATTATCTCTGAGGTCATGATCTTAATCCACTTATCCAGCCAAATCTCATTCCTGAATTTTTAATTGCTTAGTATTGCTAAAACGGCTGTGTGAGTCTAATTCAACATTACACAATAATGAAACCAAGTTTGATTGGTAGAGGACAAGTTTGCTTAATTAAGTTAGGTCTTGTTCAGGTTAAGATCAAATCATGATAATACTAGGTGGAAGTTTCTATATTCTTACATTTTAACTTTTAGTCAGGGTTGAGTCTACTAATTTCTTTTAGCAGTATATATTGATTCCTAATTTGATCAGGTCACCAAAACATTGCGATTTCTTCTCCTTAGATTTCCTATTGGCCACTTTTAAAACTCTCCTAGACCCTCTTCTTGAAAGATGAGATAATGCTCATCTTCTTGTATTGCCCCTAAATCTTGACAAGCATAAACTCAAGACATTCCTCAAGTTTGCAGGGAAGAGATTGTGAAAAATAAATGTGCTGCATGCGGAAGATCATAAGGACCAAAAACATGTAGATCAAAGAATTCTGAAGTTGAACCTCAATGAATCCAAGCTGTCACCAAAACTTTGTTACATTAGTTTCTGGGTTCTTTCCTGCTTGAGCATGCCAGACGGTTAGCATAGATATGATAGCAATCCACAACAAGTTTTACCAAACAATTTCTGTGATGGGGATGTTGTTATCCATTATCAAACTATAATGCCATCATGTTCAAGGCATTTACCATCAGCAACTTTGTAGCTCATGATTGATTGAATGATGTGCCCCACTTTTACTGAAGAATCATCGGAAATTGATGAACCCTGATGTTTCTTCTCATAGTTGAATCTGGGATTCTGCTAGCTTGCTATCCGATCAACACTCCGGTTGCTGTAGGAATTACAGGACCAATTTGTCCTACAGATCTTGTCATAGAAGGTATATAAACTTGTAAACTTAGTCATGGTTGTCAGAGTTTCAAGGATCTCAATAGGAAATCTATCATGTTTGTTGATCCTTAATTCAAGAATGTACAAGCGACATATTGAAACCCATGATTTCCTCATTCTTCAGGTCCTTGACAACATATGCTTATGGGAAAGCCAAATTTTTGTATGTTCAGCAGCAGTTAAACATGATTATCAAACCTTGGGTTCTGGACATTTCTGCATTCTCATTTTTGCGTTGTTGTTAACTCAAATTTGAAACAAAGCATTGATCAATATTAGCTTGAAATTCTTTAAAGGATCATGGCCAAAAGTCATGAGCTTCAGCATGTCCTGATGCTCTAATATGGAATCTGATGTGAACTAGTTGACCTAAAGAGAACAGAAAATAACAGATGTAAAAGAACATGACATTTTTCATAATAAAGATCTGTTGGTCTGTAACTTGAAAGTGTACTTGCTGAATTCCTTCCTTTTAAAGGTTCTAACAGTTGCGAACAAAAACAATCTGTATCACCACTAGTTGTTGTACTTAGTTATTGAACTAATAGTATATTCCAATTGATTTTCCAAATAGGCAAATCTCTCCTTAAGTAGAACTATTACAATTGTTTACATTAGTTGATTTATAGCCCTTCTATAGGTTGTATGTGTGGACTTTCTACCCTGCTGCAAAATGACAAATTGAATTGACATTCAATACAAAGAAAAAAAAGAAATGTGTAGGTAGAGCCTAATTTAATGAAATCAGTCTTAAATCTAATAAATATATGTCAGAAAACTTTAGCTTGTGACAAAGGTCTGTTTTGGAATAAAAGTATTTTTTCTGCTTTCTTGGATAAGCATCATCTCATGATTTTGGATAGTCATGTGGCCCACAAGCTTGTCTAAACATTTTCTGGACTGGCTTGCTTTAAGGTTGGTATCTTGAGTATCAAGTTCTCCATTCATAGTGGCTCAATGTATTTTTCTGAGTGCCAGCACACATACATAAAATCAGGCACCAGTCTTCCCAAATGGAAGTTTTTTGTTATATCATGTTAGTTTTACAGGGTTTTGAGAAATCTTATCCAGGTGGTGTTGCTACTTTTAACAGAAACAAGGAAATCTTTCTCTGGTTTTTATTCAATGTCAATATTTAGAATGTAATGATGCCTGCAATGTTCACCAAGCAATGATTCCTTGAGAAGAATCATGAAACTTTAAGATTTGAAGACTAAGTTAGTTCTCAACTAGACTTGGAATCACATTTCTTTAAGTCCTAGCTTTTATCTTTAAGCAATAAACCTCAAGAGACCTCCAGTTTTAGTTATTCATGTGACTTTCTGTGATTTATATGATCATTTGACTTGTTTACGAATTGGTTTGGTGCAATTAACTCAGTTCTTCCTTGATCGTCTGAATATATTTCAGTACAATAGGGATGGGATTTTCTATTCTTGGTGGAAATCATGTATATCATGTCCAAAGCACCTTTCGATCTTGTTCCTGCATGCTGGACATGTTGCACATAGTAAATTACTACGTTTGCCTAAAAGCAACTAGAACCTTTGTTATTTCATAGTTAAATTGGAAAAAGTTGTTTGTCCTGCAAACCTTTAAGAACCTAATAACGTTTTGATATATTTGAGTGCTTGAATGATTTCAGATCTCCCGCCTGACAAGGAACCCCTGGACTGGAACACAAGGATGAAAATTGCTGCAGGTGCAGCAAAGGGATTGGAATATCTCCATGATAAAGCCAGCCCACCAGTCATTTATAGGGACTTCAAATCATCCAATATATTATTGGGTGAGGGGTTTCACCCAAAGCTCTCGGACTTTGGTCTTGCAAAGCTCGGTCCAACTGGCGATAAATCTCATGTGTCGACGAGGGTGATGGGCACCTATGGCTATTGTGCTCCGGAGTATGCTATGACTGGACAGCTGACAGTTAAATCTGATGTTTACAGTTTTGGAGTTGTACTTCTGGAGCTGATAACAGGGCGGAAGGCCATTGATAGCGCATTACCACATGGTGAACAAAACCTTATTTCCTGGGTAAGCTTCTTCATTTGTTCATACTAAATTTATTGTTTGATGCTATTATCATGATTTTGAATGTTGGAGACTACTTGAGGAGTTATATCAGGTGTGTCAAGTTTGATCTAGAAATGTATGGTGGAAGATTATCAAGTGAGCACAGCAACCTGTTATGTCTGACCTATTTGTATTCTTGTCCTTCCATATGCGTTAATTAATGTAATTCTTCTTAATCATGAAGTATTTATAATTACTCAGATAATTTGGGCATGCATCTTTTTGAATAAATTCAATGGAAAAACCAAGTCATGAGCACCATACAACAAGAAGCCATAATGTTCCAAGTTCCAACCATACAGGTTAATTTAAATCCAGTCACTTAAAGCACTAAGTTGACTACTAACTTTAAGAGCAATTCTGCTGCATAATAAATGAAACTGGCTCCAAGTTAGATTTTATGCTTTGGTTGCATGTAACATAATATCAACTGAGCAAATAGTTTATCCATATATGGGACCAACTTTAAATTGATGAAAGACTAGGTTAAACATTTTGACAACTGTAATGCATTCATCTGCCTATTCAAGATGCATGTTTCTATGGCAAACTAGGATTATTGCTTAGATTGGAGAGCAGCAGAGACTTTTATGAGCATAAATGTGAATAATATTTTATTGGTAGATAAGTTCGTCGGGTTTTCAATGCTATGATTTAGGATGCATGAAAAAACATGCAAATTTTCTCCATGTGTTTCATCAGATTTCATGTATTCCCAGGCAAGGCCCATGTTCAACGACCGAAAAAAACTCCCAAAGCTTGCCGACCCTAGATTGCAAGGCCGATTTCCGATGCGTGGGCTTTACCAAGCACTTGCTGTAGCATCGATGTGCATCCAAGAACAAGCTGCCAGCCGTCCTGGAATTGCAGATGTCGTCACTGCTTTGTCCTACTTGGCAAACAAAGCTTATGATCCCAATGCCTCGCCTGCCTCTAGTAACAGATCTGGGGGTGACCATGATGAAAGAAGAATCCGCGGAGGGAGTGGAATGATTACAAAGAATGAGGAAGTGGGAGATTCTGGCCGAAAACGCGAGCTAGAAGGATCAGAGAAAGAGGACTCACCAAGGGAGATGGCTGGGATCTTCAAAAAGGATTTTGATCGGGAGAGAGCTGTGGCAGAGGCAAAGATGTGGGGAGAGAATTGGCGGGGGAAAACACGAGCCAGTTCACGAGATGCTTCAAGTGCTAATAGCTGAAGCTGAACACTTCTCTTCCCATTTTTTTCCTGTACGAGAGAAGTGGCAAATTATAGCAAGTATCTGTTAACAAGTTAGCTTATTTTTCCTTATCTAATTCCTTTTTTCATGGGAAGAGAAAGAAAACACACTCTGCATCCAGTAAAGATGGGTAATGACCGAAGAGAGTATCGGGATTTCTTGTGCTTGTTGTAAGTTCAAGAAATTTTTGCATGTTGTATTTTGCCTTTTCTTCATCCTGACTGAATAACTTGTGGGAAGGTTTTATCCATCCAATTTGAGTAGGCAGGCTGTTTCGATTATACTCTAAAACCTTCCTGCATCTGTTGTAGAATTGTGTATCTGAATCAAAGAAATAGAACTATGTGCATCATCTTTTTGAATAGCTGGATTGCTTGTCCAGTTGGGTTATTTATGTTACATTGGAGAAAATTGTTAGCTTCTTATTCTGTACTCCTACCAACAAAATTTCCATAATGAACCTGAAAAGCAAGTTTTGTGTTTAAAGGTGGAAAGTGACAATGAACCTTTTTGTTGCTGTAGCTGTGTCTCATTATCTGAATTGTCCCTCCATTCTGCATCATGATGCCCCCAGCTTCTTCATCTTTCTATTCTGCTTCTTGCCAATACCATCTGCCTTTGGTTAGACTAATTTAGTCCCTTTTTATAGGTTATTTATATATTTTTTGCATTTAAGAATTAGTCTACTTCAGCTAGTAATCGATCGATTTCTCTTTTGATTTTATGGAAGAATCACTAACTTTATTATTGCAAAAATAATTGATCCTTGCACATTTGGTGCACTTGGTTTGGAGAGTGAGACACCTCTATAGAATACTATTTTACTCGGAGGCAAAATGACAATACTGCAGGAAAAATGCAAAAGAAAAAAGAGAGATATAAAGAGAAAGATAAAATAGATTAAATCGACAAAAGAAACTTGAGACGTATCTAAAGCATTACCAAAATTCAAGACTTAAAATGATAGCAGAGATGAGCAGAAATTGAGGCACACAGGTTATATGCAGAGGATCACAGATAAAATAGTTCCTGGTTGTCATTGATTTGGAGTGATGCTGACAGGGCTTTGTTTCCTGGTTCATCGCACATGCAGTATTAAAACAATAACATGGAAGAAGCAAGGTTTTATTTTCTGATTCGTCCTATCAGTTTTCGGGAGAACGGGCACATAACACATCATGTAGAATTAGGAAGATGAGCATAAAGGTTTACATAAGTCGGGCTGGATTTTATTTTCTGAAAGAACAAAGCAGATGTCTAAGCATCACATAACAAAAATTAGATGCTGCTGAAAGATGGAAGGAGAAATTACAAAGCAGTGAAACTACAATTTACTGCATTGATTGGAAACGTTTCATGATCATCATGCTCATGTCCATGTATCGTTGGGCACAATTGGTAAGGCAGGTGGATTCACTAGAGCTGAACTTGCTGCCAGGGGTGCCCGTGATGCATTTATCCCAACATACGCTTGTAAGCTTCCCCACCATCTCACTAACCATTGCTTTCTGTTTCTCTTGCTACACAAAAAAAATTCAATCAAATAATATACAACACAGACTATAATATTCTGTGATGAACTATATGCCGTTACAAATCACCATTTGTTTGTCAAGAAAGTAAGAAAAATGGTGAAATGGAACAAAGATTGTGATGAATATACTTTTTTTTTTTTTTGGAGGTCAAAGATTGTGGTAAATGACGAAGGCGAAATTCAAACACAAGACAAATTGTTAAAAGTCTTTACCAAATAATCTACCTGACATTGCAATGAATATATATTATTCAAAGTAAGCCCAACTTATCTACACGTGTTGTATTATCATTGCATCCTAAGAAACATTATCTGCAAGAATAATATGCAACTGCAATAATTTTTTGACCATGCTACTTACAGTCGAGATTTTCCAATCATTATATTCAAGACAGAAGGTCTTGCCAAACAATAACTAGTAGCACATAACACAATTGTTACTTTGAATCGAATGGCAAATGTATACACTAGTAGAACATTGACGTGGCTATCAGCTAACAAAGTTTAAATTGAAGTTCCTTATGGGATGGTGGATAAAGATACATTACGTAAATGGTTTTAGTTGTCGCTCACATGAATGTTGTACAGCGATAAGCATAAAAGGAAGCACAAAACTTTGCATGTATAAAGAAGATTGCAATTTGTAATCAATACTGAGGAAGCTCCAAGCTTTCAACAGTCAGAAGACCCACCTTTTATCAAGAAACAAAAAGTTTATAAACGACAAAGTTATTCAAAGTGGCAATGTCTCCTGTTACTATGATTTTCATTTCTCCAGAATAAAATTAGAATAAAATGAATCTGAATAAGCAAGATTCAAAAAATTTAAATTTCAGAAGTCAGAAAAGATAAAAAACCAAAATAATATAAACAAGTACTTCAACATAAACGCAATAGAACTTATGGCCTCCAGTTTTGTGCACTACATCATAAATTCCTCCATTTCAGATATGCAGATATCTAAACAAGTTGATGGTAAAAGATAAGATAATCAGCTGGATATGGTGACTCCCAGAAAAAGATAGTCCAAGCTGAAACACCCTTTAAATTATTTATTGAAACTTGACAATTAAAAACCTATCAGTCGTTTCATTTAAATCCAAACTTACCAGTTATAATCTTTTTTTTTTAACTAATCTCTTGCGCCTTCAATCAATATACTTTCAATGCTTTACATTTCTCTTCTTGCATCTGTAAAAGTCATTCTCTAACCAATACGGTAGGCTCCTCCAGTACCCCAGCCTCTATAAAAAATACTGGATTCTCAAAAGTTTCATACATAGCAGGCCATCTAAAGTACAATTTCCACTGAACTCCTACTAGAGAATAAGCAAGAGAGAATAAATAGGAAAGATGGCTACCAATGAAGACGTTAAAGTATATTAGAAACAGCAATTCAACCAAATATAAATTTGAATGCAAGTAGAGTAGTTTCAACAACAATTAATTGGCATATATACATATACGAAGATATAACTGCAATAGGAAGCAGGCTGGAGCTGATAACAGGGCGGAAGGCCATTGATAGCGCATTACCACATGGTGAACAAAACCTTATTTCCTGGGTAAGCTTCTTCATTTGTTCATACTAAATTTATTGTTTGATGCTATTATCATGATTTTGAATGTTGGAGACTACTTGAGGAGTTATATCAGGTGTGTCAAGTTTGATCTAGAAATGTATGGTGGAAAATTATCAAGTGAGCACAGCAACCTGTTATGTGTGACCTATTTGTATTCTTGTCCTTCCATATGCGTTAATTAATGTAATTCTTCTTAATCATGAAGTATTTATAATTACTCAGATAATTTGGGCATGCATCTTTTTGAATAAATTCAATGGAAAAACCAAGTCATGAGCACCATACAACAAGAAGCCATAATGTTCCAAGTTCCAACCATACAGGTTAATTTAAATCCAGTCACTTAAAGCACTAAGTTGACTACTAACTTTAAGAGCAATTCTGCTGCATAATAAATGAAACTGGCTCCAAGTTAGATTTTATGCTTTGGTTGCATGTAACATAATATCAACTGAGCAAATAGTTTATCCATATATGGGACCAACTTTAAATTGATGAAAGACTAGGTTAAACATTTTGACAACTGTAATGCATTCATCTGCCTATTCAAGATGCATGTTTCTATGGCAAACTAGGATTATTGCTTAGATTGGAGAGCAGCAGAGACTTTTGTGAGCATAAATGTGAATAATATTTTATTGGTAGATAAGTTTGTCGGGTTTTCAATGCTATGATTTAGGATGCATGAAAAAACATGCAAATTTTCTCCATGTGTTTCATCAGATTTCATGTATTCCCAGGCAAGGCCCATGTTCAACGACCGAAAAAAACTCCCAAAGCTTGCCGACCCTAGATTGCAAGGCCGATTTCCGATGCGTGGGCTTTACCAAGCACTTGCTGTAGCATCGATGTGCATCCAAGAACAAGCTGCCAGCCGTCCTGGAATTGCAGATGTCGTCACTGCTTTGTCCTACTTGGCAAACAAAGCTTATGATCCCAATGCCTCGCCTGCCTCTAGTAACAGATCTGGGGGTGACCATGATGAAAGAAGAATCCGCGGAGGGAGTGGAATGATTACAAAGAATGAGGAAGTGGGAGATTCTGGCCGAAAACGCGAGCTAGAAGGATCAGAGAAAGAGGACTCACCAAGGGAGATGGCTGGGATCTTCAAAAAGGATTTTGATCGGGAGAGAGCTGTGGCAGAGGCAAAGATGTGGGGAGAGAATTGGCGGGGGAAAACACGAGCCAGTTCACGAGATGCTTCAAGTGCTAATAGCTGAAGCTGAACACTTCTCTTCCCATTTTTTTCCTGTACGAGAGAAGTGGCAAATTATAGCAAGTATCTGTTAACAAGTTAGCTTATTTTTCCTTATCTAATTCCTTTTTTCATGGGAAGAGAAAGAAAACACACTCTGCATCCAGTAAAGATGGGTAATGACCGAAGAGAGTATCGGGATTTCTTGTGCTTGTTGTAAGTTCAAGAAATTTTTGCATGTTGTATTTTGCCTTTTCTTCATCCTGACTGAATAACTTGTGGGAAGGTTTTATCCATCCAATTTGAGTAGGCAGGCTGTTTCGATTATACTCTAAAACCTTCCTGCATCTGTTGTAGAATTGTGTATCTGAATCAAAGAAATAGAACTATGTGCATCATCTTTTGAATAGCTGGATTGCTTGTCCAGTTGGGTTATTTATGTTACATTGGAGAAAATTGTTAGCTTCTTATTCTGTACTCCTACCAACAAAATTTCCATAATGAACCTGAAAAGCAAGTTTTGTGTTTAAAGGTGGAAAGTGACAATGAACTTTTTTGTTGCTGTAGCTGTGTCTCATTATCTGAATTGTCCCTCCATTCTGCATCATGATGCCCCCAGCTTCATCTTTCTATTCTGCCTCTTGCCAGTACCATCTGCCTTTAGTTAGACTAAATTAGTCCCTTTTTTTAGGTTATTTATATATTTTTTGCATTTAGGAATTAGTCTACTTCAGCTAGTAATCGATCAATTTCTCTTTTGATTTTATGGAAGAATCACTAACTTTATTATTGCAAAAATAATTGATCCTTGCACATTTGGTGCACTTGGTTTGGAGAGTGAGACACCTCTATAGAATACTATTTTACTCGGAGGCAAAATGACAATACTGCAGGAAAAATGCAAAAGAAAAAAGAGAGATATAAAGAGAAAGATAAAATAGATTAAATCGACAAAAGAAACTTGAGACGTATCTAAAGCATTACCAAAATTCAAGACTTAAAATGATAGCAGAGATGAGCAGAAATTGAGGCACACAGGTTATATGCAGAGGATCACAGATAAAATAGTTCCTGGTTGTCATTGATTTGGAGTGATGCTGACAGGGCTTTGTTTCCTATGCAGTATTAAAACAATAACATGGAAGCAAGGTTTTATTTTCTGATTCATCCCATCAGTTTTTGGGAGACATCATGTAGACTTAGGAAGATGAGCATAAAGGTTTACATAAGTCGAGCTGGGTTTTATTTTCTGAAAGAACAAAGCAGATGTCTAAGCATCACATAACAAAAATTAGATGCTGCTGAAAGATGGAAGGAGAAATTACAAAGCAGTGAAACTACAATTTACTGCATTGATTGGAAACGTTTCATGATCATCATGCTCATGTCCATGTATCGTTGGGCACAATTGGTAAGGCAGGTGGATTCACTAGAGCTGAACTTGCTGCCAGGGGTGCCCGTGATGCATTTATCCCAACATACGCTTGTAAGCTTCCCCACCATCTCACTAACCATTGCTTTCTGTTTCTCTTGCTACACAAAAAAAATTCAATCAAATAATATACAACACAGACTATAATATTCTGTGATGAACTATATGCCGTTACAAATCACCATTTGTTTGTCAAGAAAGTAAGAAAAATGGTGAAATGGAACAAAGATTGTGATGAATATACTTTTTTTTTTTTT
>LVTN01000521.1:83208-100606 GCA_001649415.1 Musa itinerans | reverse complement strand
CCAAACAATAACTAGTAGCACATAACACAATTGTTACTTTGAATCGAATGGCAAATGTATACACGAGAGGAAACTTGATCTGGCTATCAGCTAACAAAGTTTAAATTGAAGTTCCTTATGGGATGGTGGATAAAGATACATTACGTAAATGGTTTTAGTTGTCGCTCACATGAATGTTGTACAGCGATAAGCATAAAAGGAAGCACAAAACTTTGCATGTATAAAGAAGATTGCAATTTGTAATCAATACTGTGGAAGCTCCAAGCTTTCAACAGTCAGAAGACCCACCTTTTATCAAGAAACAAAAAGTTTATAAACGACAAAGTTATTCAAAGTGGCAATGTCTCCTGTTACTATGATTTTCATTTCTCCAGAATAAAATTAGAATAAAATGAATCTGAATAAGCAAGATTCAAAAAATTTAAATTTCAGAAGTCAGAAAAGATAAAAAACCAAAATAATATAAACAAGTACTTCAACATAAACGCAATAGAACTTATGGCCTCCAGTTTTGTGCACTACATCATAAATTCCTCCATTTCAGATATGCAGATATCTAAACAAGTTGATGGTAAAAGATAAGATAATCAGCTGGATATGGTGACTCCCAGAAAAAGATAGTCCAAGCTGAAACACCCTTTAAATTATTTATTGAAACTTGACAATTAAAAACCTATCAGTCGTTTCATTTAAATCCAAACTTACCAGTTATAATCTTTTTTTTTTAACTAATCTCTTGCGCCTTCAATCAATATACTTTCAATGCTTTACATTTCTCTTCTTGCATCTGTAAAAGTCATTCTCTAACCAATACGGTAGGCTCCTCCAGTACCCCAGCCTCTATAAAAAATACTGGATTCTCAAAAGTTTCATACATAGCAGGCCATCTAAAGTACAATTTCCACTGAACTCCTACTAGAGAATAAGCAAGAGAGAATAAATAGGAAAGATGGCTACCAATGAAGACGTTAAAGTATATTAGAAACAGCAATTCAACCAAATATAAATTTGAATGCAAGTAGAGTAGTTTCAACAACAATTAATTGGCATATATACATATACGAAGATATAACTGCAATAGGAAGCAGGCCATAACACAATGTAAATATCTTTCCCTGATCTTAATAACCCACAAATTTTTTGTGAGTATTTAGGTCAAATTGTACATCTTCTACCCAAATTCCACAACTGATACGCCCCCCGATCAACAATCACAAGGCTCCTCGACATTCAACCCTAAACACCACTTACCACCCAAGAGAAACAGGAAGAGGAGAAACAACCGACGAAAAACATTACGGACACTACAAGATGAAACAATTCTAACCTCGAGGAAGCGCTGCAGCTCAGCGGAGTTGTCCATCTCACGACGTCGTCCTCCTCGACCAGCTCGCTCCTCCTCCAACCCCCAATCTTTCCCAGTCGGCGTCTCTCCACGAAAGGCAGCTTACTTCCCCTAAAACCCTACCACGTCACGTGTTGAACCGACTCGCGAGCAGAACGGTCCAGCCGAAACGACCAGACAGTTATGGCCGGTTCGGTTCGGTCCGGTCAGACATTGCCCATTATGGGCCGTAGTGGGCCGATCCGTTATGGGCATCAATCTGCAATTGAGGTTTAATGCGGGCAGATTCATAACGATATAAAATGAAGATAACAAAGTTCAACTAACTCATGCTATATATAACAGAAAGTGAGGATCGGTTGGTGACTGAGAAAACAGCCCTTCAAATATTGAATGGGCGCTTCTGTTGCAGTTGACTCTGTCCTCAAGTATACCTGAGAATGGCACCCTCAGACTATCCTTTCAAAGTCAACATCTGTTCTTCCGAAGAAAATGATGCGATGATCGATGAGAATATTTCATGCGCAAGATGATCAAATACTCTTTCTTTTTATTTGTTTTCATTTCTGCTGTGGTCTATATCACTACGTACAGTTTAGAATCTATTCCCTCATCTTCTTTTCCCTTATAATAATCACTGCAATGATATGAAGAGCTGTAATTTGTAATATCTTAATTTTTTGATCTGGTCTGTTTAAAGACGAGAGCAGATAGATAAATAATTAGGAGAGTTCCTTCCATCAAGATAATCTTTCAAAATAATTTATCATAATTAGATGATCTAATCAAAATTTAATTATATTTATCAAGTTAGATAGGATCACATATTTTAATAAGATAAAAATTGAATAATTTTATAAGAAGTAGATATATGTAAGAATATAGTAAATGTAATATTCACTTTCAAGAGGTAAATGCATGTAATTATCATTTATCATTATTATTTTATCAATTGATATCTTCATGTATATATAATAATTATTAGACGTTTTACATTGACCAATTCAATGGGAAAACCTTACGTAGATTTTTCTATTTTTTTTTACTTTTAATTTTCTAAATTGGTGAAAGCTATAAAAATATTTTAAATATTTGAAGAATGATTATTCATGATTAGCTGTGTTTGTTGGATGAATGATGATGGTTGATGATATATAATATATATATATTAATATTTTGCTATAATAAATTTGGAGAGGGGCAAATGTGACATTTCAAAAATACTTTCTACTATATTAATACAGAACTCAAAGGGCGGCGTTTTTTTAGTCCTCGCCACCAAACCGAGTCCTCTTCCTCTCCCATCTCTCCGATCTTTTCCTTTGGCCGTTCTCGATTTCGAGGTAATCTATTTTCCTCCCCTCTTGAATCGTCTGATTCGTATCCGATCGTGTTTCCTTCTTTTAGTTTCTTGTTTGATGCCGATATCAGGAGTGTCTTGCCCCATCTCCCCGCCCCTTTCTTGTTTGTTGAGCTGATCGAATCATGTATACAAGAACAGGTCGTATCTTGTTGTGTTTTGGTGTATCTGTGGCAATGAATCTAATATCTTTTTGTTTTTGTGCCGGTGGCCTTCGATTGATAGGAAGATGTTGGGAGTCGCGAGGCGGAAGCTCGGATTCGGACTCTTGTCTGCAACGGTACAGATTTTTGTTCTTTGTCCTAGCTTAAGTGGTTCCGCCGTTTCTGGTTGTTCGATTGCAGATGTAATTGCCTTCCCCTTTTTACATTATTGCAGAGGGTTCTGCCTGCTGGATCTGTTTTGCCCAAGAAGTACTCGACTGCAGCGAAAGAGGTAATTTCATATTATCTTCAATTAATCAGACAAAAAAAGGTAGCATGTGCTTATGAATCATAGGAAAGTATGAACCATGGCTTCTCTAGCTTGAAACAAATACCAATTTGTTGTTTCATTGTGCTTTAATCCTCTCGTTGCTTGTCATGGTGATGATAATGGTCTTGATTCGCATATTTGATTAGATTAATTTTTTCCTCCTAAAAATGTCAAATAATGGTTGGTTAAACGTACTTGATAATCAAGACAAGTTTATGTTCCTGTTGGCTCATATCTCAAATGATTATGAAAACTTGGTTGCATACCCCTTAATTTCGTAGATTTATCTTTGCTTTTTAACAGGAAGAGCATAAAACCTAATTTTATGTCTTTCTCACAGATCACAGTGCGTGAAGCACTTAACTCTGCACTTGATGAGGAGATGTCAGCAGATCCCAAAGTTTTCTTGATGGGCGAAGAGGTAAAACATTAAAAGTGATTGTTTGGAACTTGGGTCCTCTTTTTTCTTGTTCTAACGAATCTTACACCTTCTTAGGTTGGAGAGTACCAGGGTGCCTATAAGGTTTGGCATCCCTTTGTCTTTTGAGAGTTTCTCCATTTTCTCCATTCTTTACTTGCTCATTATTTTTTATAGTTATTTGCTCATTATTTTTGTTTATATGAAGTAACTTTTTGTACTTGTTCAATTGTCTTTTTCTGTAGATATCTAAGGGTCTTCTTGAGAAGTATGGTCCTGATAGAGTTCTTGATACTCCAATCACAGAGGTTTTCATAAAAGCCATCTTTTTCTTACTGTTTATAATTTATTTTAATTTCACACTATCTCTTGACATATATTTTGAAGAATGTATATTTTGTCTGCAAGCTTTTATATTTGCATCTTTGAATACTTAAGATGTCTCTGCATCCATCTCATGAATCTATCTGTTCTGTAGGCTGGATTCACAGGGATTGGTGTTGGTGCAGCTTATTATGGTCTTCGGCCTGTCGTGGAGTTTATGACGTTTAACTTCTCTATGCAGGTTAGATTTGCTATTTCACATCTGTGCATCAGTTTATTTCTCAATTATATATTGTCCAAAGAAAAGATCTCAATGAGTTCTTTAGCTAGGATATAGTATGTAATAGTTAGGCCAGAGAATTGGATGATTAAGTGGGAACATACTTTTCTGGTTGATCTATGTCTTCAGTGGATGTGATCAAGGAAATAAATATTGGTGTAGCCCTACAGAGATCCTATTGGACCAGTATGCACTACATGGTATTTATAGTATGCACTTTGGTCATCACTGGTATAATAAAAAATAACAATTTGTATGTCATTATTTATCTATACGGTTGGGACACTGTCAGATGTGCTGACTGTTAAATGGGGTATGGACCAGTATGTTATTCTATGACTGTGACTGCAGTTATGAATGTTCAAAAAATGGGCTTATTATCTTTGATAACCTATTTGCAGTAGCTGTTTTAATAGCCTATTTGCAACAGCTGTTTGCCATGTTTGGGTCGAGAGAATAATCACATCTTCAGGAAGGTGCACAAAAGTGATGAACACTTTATGCTATCATATTATCAACAAATGCAAGTTAAGGATCATTTGATGCTCTGCCATAGTGTTGTCATCAATCGATCTTGAGGTTTTCTTGTACAGTCTTAGTTTTGTGCTGGTTGATATTATTATATCACTATGGGTTAAGGTCTTTTGTAACTGGTAACTACCACATTTAAACCTGATCAAGAACAAATATGATAGTAGAAATTCACCATAACTACTTCACAAGTTGGTAAAGTATATCTAGTCCATTGAGCTAAGATACTTTGGGTTAAGGTCTAGTGCATCGAGTACTACCCTAGCAATTAAACAGGTCTGACAAAGTATCCTGATGTGGAACCTACTTGGCTTTTGCATTGTGATACATATTACAGTTTTTTTATCATTGTAAACTTTTAAACGTGTGCCCTTTGCAGGCAATTGATCATATCATCAATTCTGCTGCAAAATCCAACTACATGTCAGCGGGTCAGATATCCGTCCCTATCGTATTTAGAGGACCAAATGGTGCTGCAGCTGGAGTTGGTGCTCAACATTCACAGGTGGCTATAGAACAAGTTTCTGCCATAATATATCTTGCTGTTCGATATGTAGATAGAATTTTCATTGTACTGTTAACAATTTAAACATCTATCAATTTGGTATATCTTGCTGTGGATTCTATAGCACACAACTGGAGAGATGTTTATTAGGCATAAAACTATTAGAAAGCAAACACTGATCTTAAAATTTAACATATTATTTGTATAATTCTACGCTTTATAGAGTCATCAATACACTTGCCTTTTCAATTATACTTGGGACCTTACACTATTAAAATATCTTTTATAGAGTCATTCCTCTTTTGTTTGTTCTTTGGATGCTTCCTTAATCTTATATGATTATCCACCCTTCACCTCATTCAACAAAATAATAGAAAGAGGAAAAGGATAGAGAAAGTTTCTTAGATATGGTTAAACTCAAGGTTCTCCATTTTGCTTGGACCGGTACAAAACGAGCGGTCGGACTGTGCCCAAATTGGTACACTGATGGCCCTCACTTTAACCCATTCTGAGCATTAGTAAAATAAAAAAACTTAAACAAAGCTCCATTAGGGCTCATGAATGAGAGCCCTAATGTCTGTACACAGACAGAGTTGAATGGCTCTCGAGCCTTTGCCATCTGATGCCGCATGCCTCCCCACTATTGGCGTTTGTCGTCGCTTACCTCCCCAATATGCTTCCTCTCCCTCTTCATCTTCGTCGCTTCCTCTTCTTCTTCTTCTTCCTCCTCTTCCTCTATCACCCCTTCCTCTTCTTCTTCTTTGTATTCGAGACACCAGTACATACAGGTGTATCATGTGTTGATATACTAGTACACTGGTACCAACCAGTACACATCAGGGTGGTCAGTGAGTGATATGGATCCGATATGCAAAACGACATTCCTTGGTTAAAACATTTATCAATTAGTTTCTTTTTCTTTCACCTTTTTTACTTTGTGGATTGCAAAAACAACTCTAGAGTCTAGGTATTGTAAGATGGTTTTTGGTTTCTTCAATTTAAGGTAGTCAAGAAATATGGATTTTAATCATAGCAACGACTAATGATGTGAAATGTGGAGTGCTAATTGTGAGATCTTTTACAGTGCTATGCAGCATGGTATGCACATGTTCCTGGTTTAAAAGTGCTATGTCCATATTCATCTGAAGATGCTCGTGGCTTGCTAAAGGCTGCTATTAGAGATCCCGATCCAGTTGTTTTTCTTGAAAATGAGCTTCTGTATGTATTAGTCATCAAATAGTTAATCACTTGATGAATTAAAGCTTGACCTTACCATGTAGATTTCGTGTTTTATATTTGTCTTTTCAGATATGGAGAATCATTTCCTGTTTCAGCTGAAGTACTTGATTCCAGTTTCTGCCTTCCGATAGGGAAAGCTAAGGTATGGGTTTTTTATGGTGAAATATGTGCTGAAAGTTTCTTTCCATTTCAGGTTTTTTTTCTTTTCATTTCAGTTAATTACTAATTTGTCTTATTGACAGATTGAACGAGAAGGGAAGCATGTAACAATCACTGCATTCTCAAAGATGGTTGGGTATGCTCTGCAGGTGCGTAAATAACTAGGATAATGGGTGATCGATTTAACCATTATTGAGCTTGGACTCTAGAGAGTTTGATTTATGCTGCTGCTTCTTGTAGAGATTGCGTTGTGTTAGGTTAGCAAGCGCACTATGTGGAAACATATACATTTATACATCATCATTCATCACTGTCCTTTTTTACATGCTTTGCTTCATATATTCATGTTACAGTACAACTCATGTTCTCTAGTTGATTTTGCATATATTGATTATTGTTATGTTCTTATTTGGCCTTTATTATATAGTTATGGGCTATATGAGTTGTTGATTCTCCGACTACATATATGATGGTGCTAGAGCAATTATTAAAAAGGGCTACAGAGAACATCTCTATGTTTCGTGAGGCTTGAGTCTGTAAGGGATATATCTGCCACTCGCTGTAAACAAATGTGACTGCACGTTTTATCCCTTGAAAAATATATTTGACTCTTTGTATGCAGATTCAGCAACTTCAACTTAGTAATTGTGAATCTTGGTTGGATGTTCTGTCGATCATCTTGGTTTTTGATTTCAGTCTTCTTAAAAGAAATAGTGACCATAAAAAATGCAGAACAGTTAAGTGTGAGATGTATGAACTGATGCTAGAGATGTTACCCATATGCTTAAGCTAACCATATGCTGAAAAGTAGATGTATTGAGGTGCAGTTACCATAGCTTCCAGCAACTCCTGATGATACTCGATCTCAGCAACTCTTAGATAATAGATGCATTTTTTTGATATTCAGGTTGTATTTTATAATCAAAGCCATCCTAGGAAGAGGTTGCCTTTTACATGTTTTAAGTTTACTTTTGAAGGAAAACTGATCAAATCTTGCCTACACTTTTCGTAGGTGTTCAAAACACAACCAAAGGCTTCTGATACATTCTTAAAATAAAAACAATTTCTATAGTGATTCTTTAATTGATAGGATATGGTCCTTTCTATCAAGGTATAGTCCAATTTTGAGGAGAATATACCTGCCAAGAGTTGCCACTTGGAATTAATCTACTTTAAGATTTTAAATTTGTTGAATAGTTCATAATAGAGAGCCAATACCTGAGACATGCCTTAATGGCTTTATGGTGATGCATTTAATATGGCTACTAATGTCCAAGAGGCCTATCTAGTATTTACTACTAGTCCTTCTAGAATAATATTTTTTACATGAAATATCCCGTCAAGTCATATCAAATCATGTTCCATGATGTTGCTGCAGCTAATCCTAAAGTTATATGACCTTGCTGAACCTTTTAGAGGGCCCTACAAGGGTTTGCTTGAGGGGTTGATATGGCTTTCCTGTATGGTCAGTACAGCTTATGCGGTTGATGATGGGGCACCTGTTCCCCTTGTTTCGGAGTCATTAGGATCTGTTGGCCCCTGTTCTGATCATGGGGAAGAATCTCCTGCAGGTCCATCCTCTTTATATGAGCTATAGTTAGGTTATGACTTTTGAAACCTCACCGTGGCACCAAGTCTCATATACATATATACTAATGGTTGTCGTTGTTGTGTTGCATGCTGCATTCTTAAGACTCTCATGTCAGCATATGTGTGTTGTCTCATGTATGTCCATGCTTCATAGGGGCATAATGTGTAACCTTGTTCACTGTTGAAATTAACATATGCATAGGTCAACTTTGTAAGCTAGCCTTAACAAGGCATTACTCATGCTATTCCTCCCAATTTTGGTGCAATGCGCTATATACTAAACTACTATCCGATTTCTTGTGAAATATATTCAGGCTGCGGAAATACTTTCAAAGGAAGGAATCAGTGCCGAGGTGAGCTCGTACACCTGTTTTCCTTGGCAATGTTCCACATATTGGATTGTCTAAGAAGCTAGTTTACAGGTCATAAATCTCCGTTCAATCAGACCACTCGACAGAGCTACTATCAATGCTTCTGTCAGGAAAACTAACAGACTGGTTACTGTTGAAGAAGGTTTTCCTCAGCATGGCGTAGGTGCTGAAATATGGTTAGCACTCTTGCTCTCTTCCACTCCTCATCCACTCTGCACACGCAAACATCTGACACCATGATTTCTTGAGTAGCATGTCTGTTATGGAGGAAAGCTTCGAGTATCTTGATGCACCAGTGGAGAGGATTGCTGGAGCTGATGTTCCGATGCCATATGCTGCAAATCTTGAGAGGATGGCCGTGCCACAGGTTATTATGCCTTTGCATTCTTGTGCACACACTTGAAATATTTGAACAACTAGGCTTATTAGAGAAACCTAGTGTCTGAGATAATGGTTTTGAATTGTTTCCTCAGGTAGACGACATAGTACGTGCAGCAAAGCGTGCATGCTATCGATCAGTCTCCATGGCTGCAGCAGCTTAGTTCGGAAGTTTTGCTTTTGACGTCACCTTTTTTGCCTTTTGTCTTTCCAGTTGGGGGAGTTAAATCATGAATGTTGTGTGTCCTTTGGTTGTCTCCTTTATACATCTGTCTTGGCATAAAATTGATGCTATTGGCCTTTTTATATTTCATTTCAGTACTTGATTGGAAGTCTAAAGCTACTGAAATTCTTACATATCTGTAGCGAAACATTGCTGAGGACTGTTTAATAATGTACAAGGCCAGAATACTCTCAAGTGTTTTTGATATGGCCGAAACTTTTCTCAGTAACTTTTGCTTACACTTTTGGGTTTTGTTTAGTCAACTTATTCCATCTGAATTAGATAAGTGTTTATGACATTGGTTTTGTGCAGTGGATAGCATGCATCTTTACTTTCAATGGCATTCCATTTTCAATAGGGCACATGGTTGAACAGTTCAATTCATGCGGCAAATGTCATCAGGTTGGATATTCTTAGGTCATTTTTAATTATCAAGTCTCATTGTCTTGGCTCAGTGTTTGTATTTTTCTTTGTTTGGTCTATATATCATTCTTGATGGATCTTTTGCTGTCTATTTAAGAAGCATCAGGGAATACACCACTTGATGGAAATGCCTCAAAGGAACCACTGATGGTGTTTCTTGTTCTTCTGTGATATTGTTATTTCCTTTTAGACATTAATTATTAGTAATCAGGGATTTATCAAATATTACTGCCTCAAATCTTTTCTGCTTTGAGCATATGTTCTTTTTTTCGGTAAATTTTATCATTATTTATATGGAAGTCTTTTAAGTTTTTGTTAACTTCTGCATATTATTCTTTTAGCTTGATTTCCATAAAACTTTTTAGGCTGTTAGGTCATGAATGGCAGCATAAATTAGATTCCTTCGTTTGAGTTTCAAGAAACTATCAAATTTATTCATACCAAAATATCATCCTACTTGAAAACTGATTTGCTATTTAAATGCCAAAATCCATACTAGTTTTTGTTATAATATATGCATTAATAAGATCACAATACCATACCAACAAAATTAATTATGAAAGAATCAGAGGTGTCGAATCAACATGGAACATTAGATCAATCTGGTTCACCAATATTGGATGAGCTCCTCGATATGATCTATTCGATAATTAAGGTGAAACGATTTATCCTTAATAATCGTGCCCTTAAATAGCCTTTTTTTAATTTTTTTAATTAATCTGACTCGATAGTGGTACGAAGAAATATTCTACATAATAAAAAAAATGTTTTTTTAATATTTTTTATTTGACAAACGTTGACGTGATTGATAATCGAAGACTTTTATCATTCCGTTAACTAAGAGGATATGTTATGATAGAAAATAAAAATCTAAATATAAAAAAGAAAAATCCTTATTACCGTTCCTAAGTTGGGTTGATAGCGCTTGAGCCGAACCGGTTTGCAAACCTTGGTTCGGCTTTGCAACCTTCGAACCGAACCGGACTGGTCCTACAGCATAGAAGAAGTATTTTTCATATCGGAAAAAAAAAATCTGCATGAATAAATGGAAATCAGAGGCAGTGATTTGAAGAATAAGAAGAAAAAAAATTAGAGTTTTTTTTTTCCCTATATATTTTTATAAGATTAAATAGTTACTCATTCAGGGAACATTCTGATTGCATCAATCATGAACAGAGTGTCAGACACAACGCAGAGTGGAAAGGTGATGGCAAGAGCTTCATTCACGCAACAGCCTGGAAAAGAAAGAGAGGGGATGAAGGCGGACAAATACCATCAATATTACTGGGGAAGTGAGAATAATTGATTACATGCAATAAATTAACTGCATCCGCGAATAGGTCTCCGTGCATTGACATCTCACCCTTCCAAATTTCTTCTACAGCTATCCATCCCCTAATTCATGTATAATCCTCTCAAATTTCTGATCCAATATAATTATTTATAATTATTTATAGTGTGCAGCGCTAATTTTTTAAAAAATAATTTTTCTCTTTAAAAAATTATTATATAACGCTTCAATTTTTATAAAATACCTCAAAAGGATCATTTTACCGTAGGATTTGTATCACCCCTACATCGTCTCCATCATTACCGGTCATTCCGTCTGTCTTATCAAATTTATTATCGTTTTTGTGGAATCCACGATCCTTGTGAAACAAAGGAGAAGGCATAAGGGCCTTCACGAATCTTGTCGAACCTGACTCTACATGGCTCACCCTTCTCGTTTTCACCCATAGCCCTTGCTGCTTCATGGATCCTGATAGCTCTCGTCAAATCCATCATAAACTTTCTCTTGCAAGGGCCATCGATGAGCACGACGAGGGTGAAGTGCATAGGGTCGAGTTCGATAAGAGTCGTCAAGGTCCATGGAGGTTACGATGGTCGTCACACCTCTTCCTTCCGCACGTGAGGGTCGGACGAGTCCGATAAAATTTGATGAGGTCCATTGAGGCAACGACAATGCAGGACAGATGCAGAAGTGGGCTTGATGGAGACTAGGAGCAAAATTATTATTTATGAAATAAGAGATGCCTTACAGAAATTTTTAAAAATTTAGATAATTTTTCAAAATAGACAAAATATTTCTCTTACATGGATGAATGATATATGTAAACACAGTTTGAAGAACTCCCACTTCACCCAAACACACGGTTGGTTGCTCTTCTGAGAGATGCATAGGTGATATCAAGCCCAGGGACATTTCTGGACTTCCACATCCAGCAAACCATCAGCTCCACGTAAAGAACACATCAAAACCTCCACCACCCCCCCCTCTCTCTCTCTCTCTCTCTCTCTCTCTCTTAAACCCTCCGTAAAACCTCCACTGCGTAGAGTCTATCGTCTCTCCGTGGTCCCTCTTCCTCTCAATGTCAGAGCCAAGCAGCAACGGCTACTACAACTTCTTGAAGGTGCCGGCGGAGGCGGTTCCGGTCGGGACCATGGTCGGGCTGCCGCCTGCGGCGGAAGCCGCACCTTCTCGGATGTTCCCTTGCGCCTACTGCTCCCGGCGGTTCCACACATCGCAGGCCCTCGGCGGTCACCAGAACGCTCACAGGAAGGAGCGGGCGGCCGCGGGCCGCAAGCCTGCCGCCTCCTACTACATGGCCAACCTCACACCGCGCACCTCTCACGTGCCCGTCTTCCTCGAGCCGGCCGTGTCGAGCCATGGCGGGGGACTGCCGCACTTCTGCGGCTTATTGCCACAACGTCCCGTCTCAGTGCCGCCGCCCTCCTACCCAGCGGCCGAGGACTCGGCTACCGCCGCCACCACCGCCGACCTCGACCTCGACCTCTCTCTCCATCTCTAGAGTGAAATCCCAATGTTAGTGGAGAATGAGACAAGCAGAAGCGTAGGTGTTCGACAGGTGAACGTACGGTCATGAATGCCTTCTTCTTCTTCTTCTTTGTTTTCCTTTTTTCTTTATCTCAAGGAAAAATAGAACTAATTGGCATCCAAAAGAAATATGCAAGTGGATATTAGACATCAAAATCTCTCTAAAATATAGTTAAATTTCTTACTCCTTTTTTGATGACAGAGATTACATTAGTTTACTACTGCATTGGGAAAAATGTTTCTTGCTCACTTATAGATTTTAATTATTTCTCTTAATCAGAACAGATTTGGAGGGAGATAACACTGTAAATCCTTATCCAACCAATTTCAATTAACAACAATTTTCCTTTCCGATGTGAATAAATTATGCAAAAATATGTATAATATCAATAGTATATGTTTTAATATTTTTGGAATGTGTAGTATAATCGAGATAGTTTTTTTCCTCCTAGTATCGTATTTATACGGGGCAAATAAGTGACATGGGTTTGTTTCATTCATTCATGACGTCTTGCGTATGATTTGTAAGAGGAGAGTAAAAGAGTGAATGTGTAGTATAATCGAGATAGTTTTTTTCGTCCTCGTATCGTATTTATACGGGGCAAATAAATGACATCGGTTTGTTCCATCCATGGCGTCTTGCATATGATTTGTAAGAGGAGAGTAAAAAAGTCATTGATGCGAGACTCACAAGACATATTTTTTTTATTTCTAAAAATATATCTTAAATATTGATATCGGTGACGATGATGTATTAGATTCATTTATAAAAGATCAAGGGTTCGAAATCTCATACAACATATTTTGAATATGTTAACTAGCTTTTGATGCGAGACTCACAAGTCATCTCATATCAATATACATACATTATGTTCGACGACATATTTATTTTATTTTAAAAAATATACCTTAAATAATGATATTGGTCGCGATGATATATTAGATTCATTTATAAAAGATCGAGGATTCGAAATCTCATACAACATATTTTGAATGCGTTAACTAGCTTAATTGATAAAGATTTTGATAATATATTATAAAGTCTCGAGTTTGAATCTCGTATCGATCGTTTATCTTTAAAAAAATAAAAAATATAGTTAATTCATGAATATTACATTTTGCTTGTGTTCAAAATACAAACTTAATTTTTTTGTGTAGTGAATGACTCGAAAGACATTAACAAATTTTGGTGTTGAATTAACATTCTTTGTTCGTGCCATATTACCAATCGTTATATATAAATATCACAAGCTTTTTGATCTTCATCTCGAATTAGACATGAATTTTATAATAAATTGTTTGAATTACAAATATATTTTGATCTTAATTGATTAGTTTTTGAAAAATATTTAAAACACCCACTTAGTTTTGTCATTGTTGTCTCTACTATATACTAGCTTGATTAAGATTTACTTGGAGGTTAAGTTAACCCAAGGATTAGGTCTATCTAAGCTGGTCCGAGTCACCCGGGTTTTATCTAGCAAATTAAGATTAAAAAGATAAGAAATTTAAGTGAAAAAAAAAAAAATTTACTATATAACATATATATTGAATTTATACTCTTTAAATTGTAATATTGGACCCAAATTGCCATAAAAAACACAGAGTTTATGACACAAATTGTAATATATTAAGCTTCCCCAACCCCTCCTTGCATGCCTTGTGGATCACAAATCAGGCCAATAGATCTTCTACATCAGCTTAAATTGTAATGATAATAAAGGAGAAATATGCCATTATTGTTGTCTGGTTGTAATCCTTCCTTTCATGGACAAAGGAGAGCTCTTACCAAAGCCGATGGCACTATGGATAGAGCTCGACATCGGTGAGATAAGGACACAGCAATCGATAGCAACAGTTGTAGTGAGGCGAGGAGGACGATGAGATGCGTGGGATGTTGATCTTCCAATCCGATAAGGTGGCTTCGATTGATTTGGCAACCCGGCCTTCCTTCTCTACTCTCCAGCCGCCAACTGTGCGTGAATCGCCGGCGAGATTTCCGAGTCACTGATCCGAGTTTGTTACCACTGCACCAATCCCTCCCTATAAATCTGTCTCCAGCCCTCGTGTCTCTTCGTGGCATTCGTCCTGATCCATGCACCGTTGGTGGTTCTTCCATGGAGACTGCTGCGCTGAAGAGGGACCAGAAGGAGACGGCAACAAAGAGAGCCCGTGGCAAGTACCTCAAGATCCATGTCGCCTGCAAGGCGTCGGCCGCTCTTGCCACCCTCGTCGCAGCGGCGCTGATGGGGTTCAACAAGCAGATCAGCAACGTCGCCGGGTTCGAGATAAAGGCCACCTACAATTCCTCGCCGGCCTTCGAGTCCGTGAGACTTCGTTTCGGATGCGTTCCATTTTGGCATCGGTGCTCGTCTCTTTCTATTTTATGAGCTCTCGGATCTCCTTTCCTTTCACAGGTTCTTTGTGATCGGCAACGCGATTGCATGTGGGTACTCGGTGCTGTCCCTCCCTTTCGCTGCCCGTATGGTGGAGGGATGGATGCTGAACCTATTTGATCTGGTGATCTAAAAAACTCCATGTTCCCAATAACAGTTAACGCCATAAGGTCTCTTCGAGATTTGCTTGTCATCTGAACCTGGGACTGCAGATGAACCTGGGACTGGTGATGGCCGCAGCTTCGGCGGCCGCGGCGATCGGCTACGTGGGGAAGTACGGGAACGATGAGATTGGGTGGACGAAGGTGTGCCCATACTACGAGAAGTTCTGTGTAAGAACTGAGATCTCCATTGCCTGTTCCTACGTGGGGTTTCTTCTGTTCCTCTTCGTATGTGCCATGTCCTCTGTCTATAGAAGCAGATTAAGCAACAGTGATTGATCCAAGCTATGTGCTTCTCTATCTTCTTCTTTAGATCCCTCACTCTCTGTAGCTTGTTGGGTTTGATAGGCAATTGTTATGAGATAATTGATCTGTTAACTTGGTTGATCTTTGATCATCAGTAAAAAATTAATAATAACACATTCATCTAAAATGATAAAATAACATTTGATAATGAAATATTGAAAAATAAATATTAATTTTTTTACATAATAAAATCGTAAATTCTAACTATTTTGGGATCGAAATTATTTTTCTCCTGATGTGAGTTTATTTAGGTATGAACTTTGGTGCGAGGAATCACAGCATGCATAGTTGTGGCTTCTATTATATATTTGCTTTCCCTGTCGCCTCTCGAGGAACCGCAACAACGACAGCTTCCTCGCCATTGGCAGGTCTGCCCAAGAACAGATGAATGGAACACTTAGTTTCCTGGCTTCTCATCCTCGCCTTTGTTTGCATGGTATGCATGGATTAGTACTATGATCGGCCAGCTTACCTCCTCCGTCTTGCTCCTGGCTTGCCGCCGGCTCTGTGGGTGATGCATCGCTTTGTTTGCATGGTATGCATGGATTAGTACTGTGTGGTTTGATCGGGCAGCTTACCTCCTCCATCTTGCTCCTGGCTTGCCACCGGCTCCGTGGGTGATGCATCAACTCCCTCGATGATCTCTGCCTCCACCAGCTTCAAAATGTTTTCGGCCTGTTCACCAGCTTGTTTATGTTTCGGATGAAGATGGAAGGAAAGAACTGTAGATGACCGACCTTTTCCCGCGGGAGGTCGAACACTGTGACGGCCCCGTTGTAGACGATGGTGAGTGGAGCCACCACTGCAGGAGCAGCGGTCTCCGTCTTCGGATGCCTGAAAGAAGAATCAGGGTTCGGCACCGGCAGCGGCGTCATGGCGGCAGCGAAAGCTGTCTTCGTCTTCTCCACTGATGTACTGGAGGCGGCGATCACTTTCTTTATTACATCCGGACTCATCCTCGAGATCTCGCCATGGATCTCTGAGACGGATCACAAGATACTCATTTGAGCGAGGTCGATCGAGAAGTTACGTGAGAGAGAGGGAGAGGAAGATCGATGAGCAGAAGGAAGGTGACGACTACCGCGGAACGACTTCATTCTCTCCATGGTGGGTTTCTTGGAGGAGTCACCGTCGCCGATGCCGAAGAAATCGTGCTCCACGGAGGCTCTTACCATGATACCGGACATCTTCCGCCGCCTCTTCCTCTTCCAGTTTGTTCCGAGCACCCGAGGAAGAAGACGGAGATATTTAGAGGAGGAAGCAGGAATAGGCAGGAGACGGATGGCACGAGGAAAACGGGGTAGGCGTGGCGAGCAGGCGAGAGCGCGGAAAGAGAACGAACAGTGAACACGCTCGCTCGGCGGTGACGAGGAGAACTCCACGATTTCTGCATGCATGCGTTCCTCGTGCTAAAATCAGCGATGAAACATCACCCAAAGTCAATGATATCATCACCGAACGCCGAAAATAAGTGTACTGGATCATGAATTAGTCAGCTAAAATCAGGAAGTGGCATGATTTCTAATAAAATCATGCAGACCTGTAGAATCATTTAGGTAGCTTTTTGGCCAAAATAATTTGGTTTACATTATTTGCTTGTGTATGGTGGATTTTGTGTGTATTTGCCCTGTATTAGATCAGAAGTCAGTCGGTAGGTTAATTATAGATTTTTTTAATTTTTTTAATTTTAAAAATTATATCTTCAAATTTATAAAAATAAAATATTTAATCTTGTTTATGTATTGACTTTGTCTCACTTTGATTTACACTTAGCATGTACAATATTTTCATCAATAAAATCGATGACATGAGAAAAAATAAGATTAAATATTTTACTTTCATAAATACAAAGATCTCAATATAATTTTTAAAAAATATAAAAAATTAAAATACTAAAACTAATTAATTATAAAAATAATTTGTAATTAGCTCCAAGTCAATAACTTATCCAAAGATTTAGGTTTCGAAACCTAAATCTTCAAATTGTGAGAGCCACTTTGTTTCTAAAGTCACATATATATATATATATATGTGTGTATATATATATATATGTGTGTATATATATATATATGTGTATAT
>LVTN01000521.1:49863-83160 GCA_001649415.1 Musa itinerans | reverse complement strand
GTATATATATATATATATATACATATATATATGCATATATGTATATATGTATATACATATATACATATATATGTATATACATATATACATATATATGTATATACATATGTATATATATATATTGAAAATGCATTTAATGTTTTTACATTATAACTATTACAAAAGGTATTAATGTTAATTAAGGTGTGACAAACTACAGTGACAATTAGTTGAAGAACATTAACAGCAAAACATACATATATACATACATACATACATACATGACAACCCTAAATAAAGAGGGATAGATATAAGAAATAATTACTCTAAAAGACTATATATAAGCAATTTTATTAGAATTTTTGTCATAGATTAAAGATGACTACAAAATGATGTAGACAAATTTGAAGCATAAATCAGAGAAAGATAGAAAGAGCAGAAGGTACCCAATTTAAATTTCGGTCATTATTCCTGTCATAGTAAGCCATTCAGCTACCATCGAAACTAGCTTCTCTCTATACACATGGATAAAAATGAATGTCTTGAAAGATGCTAAAACTTTCCATCAGTCCTACAATATAGTAATGATGAATCAGAGATTTGATGTGGCTCATTCGAGAACTGAAGTGTGAATCACCGGTCAGCATGCCAGAAACGTGAAAATAATGAAGAGCTATTCACAAATGCATTTAATGTCACATAATCCCACTATTATATATTAATACAGAAATATCAAAATGAGCATTTTTTTATCGTTAATGTGTCACTTACTATTTGTTGGAACAATTTAGTGATGTGAAATCTTATTGAGTGCTTTAATACTTAATAGGATCTCAATACATCCTATGCAGAAAAAGAAAGCTTTTAGAAAGACTATCCTCCTTTACATTGTGTAATGTGCACCAATTCCCTTTCCACTCTCTAAATCATTTTTCCAAACAGTTTCTGAACATTAATATGTATCTAAACTAGATACACCATTGGGACTACGAAATTATTGTATAACAATAAGACATCATCAACTATCAAGTATTCCGTAAGTGGATCAATAAGTGAATTCATTCCCTAATGAGCACCTGTATTATATTCCTAGTATCCCCACACAAACAACTATGAGACTAGTTGCATCTATCATATGGACGGGTATATAACACACTAGTCTGTCCGGTTATCTTGATGTCCCTCTCGAATAATCTATGACCGGGATTATTTAGGATATGTGTTTAAAGGCGGATCGATCTCATTATCATGATCTCATTACGATCCGATTCCAATTACACAGATCCAATGAAGTCCTCAGGCAATTATAGGCTGCTAGTTAACATGAATGACCTTCTTCTGGAACATCTAATTCACCTTGGTATGCCCTATATTAGCACACAATTAATCCTTGTGAACTCTTAAAAAGAATATTCAGAAAAGACAGCAAGTAAGATAACCATGAATTTGTTCTACCTATTCCCCAACCTGGCTAACAATTTAGGTATCCAAACTCATTCCCAACTTAACTTGGTTACCTATATTCCTCATACTGATTTCAACTCAATTAATGAATATTCTGATCCGATTTAAAGCAGGTCAGATGGTAAATGAAGCAATTAGAGGGTTCAGAAAGCCATATTTGATCAGAAAAACAAAGTACTTAATCAGAGGACAAATCAGCTTGTTGTACTGAAAGATACATCAGTTCTCTAAAACAGAACAATTAGTCTTGCAATAACAATAATGCAGTCAGTGAATGTATAACTGGAAATTGTACACATGCACTTTC
The DNA here is from genome assembly GCA_001649415.1 of Musa itinerans. Taxonomy (NCBI): domain Eukaryota; kingdom Viridiplantae; phylum Streptophyta; class Magnoliopsida; order Zingiberales; family Musaceae; genus Musa; species Musa itinerans. The sequence continues at coordinate 81,410 of LVTN01000521.1, read as the reverse complement.
TGATATGCAAGATAATTTCTAACAGCTAAAACAATCACTGATAACTACACGATGTGGAAGACATAAAAAAAGAAACTATCGACTAAAGAGGGTCTCCACTGGCAAACAACATATAGGTCCGAATATGATACCACACATGAGATATGCAGGTAATCAACGAACAGGAAGACAACATAGTCATTTTACAATCTTCCGATGAACATAGCAGTTCTGCAGCTTTATAGCTCGTAATTAAACATTCAGTCATATTCATATGAAAACAAAGACAGTTCAGCAAAAACTGGAAAAGACCAGATAGCAATATCCATCTCAAGCAGGAGCAAAATTAGGCGACTTGCAGGAAGGATTCACAAATACAAAGTAAATACAAGGTAGGCGTGAAGACGAAAGTGTATGCCCTCGTGAATATGGAAAGAAACCCTATAGTTTCTATATATTGAGCAGTAAAAAGATGGACACTAATTGATTAAGCCTACTTGGAAATTAGAGGAATGTGTGTAAAGTGAAACTTTCAGGATAATTGGTCAAAAAAATTTAAATGATTTTAAATATGAGCAGATACAGATGACACTATCAGCAAAATGTACCATGAGCTTCTCCAATATCTATATACTTCTACAGTGGTCAGCCTAATATTTGCGACGGTTTAAATTCTTAAGTCTGAAGGGTTTCCATGATTGCTACCAGATAACTTTCAACATTTGCACAGGCTGTCAGTTTATTTGCATTTTTATGGCAGGCTTCTACAGCTGGCATCCTACTTTTTAGGTTCCAAGAAGCCATAGTATGAGTAGAAGAGTGTTCCGTGGCACAGGGCTTGTGCAACTCGTTAAAGGCACTTTACATCCGTTTGTGAAATATTCTATCTTTGAACAACAAGCCATGTATTATTCTTTCTTATTCTATCTTTTGCATCTACCTTCATGTTAGGTTGTTATATGTTTTCAGTATCTAATAGTTCAAATAGCCTATGGACTATTTAAAACTAATGTCTAAAACAACCAATGCCCGTTTTGTCATATTACGCATGGTATGGTTGACATTTTCATCACAAAAGATGAATCCTCTGAACAGAAATCGCTACAGTACATTGTTGTTGTTGCATCCATGCAACGAATTAATAATTACAATAAAAAATGTGACAATTTCCTCAACTGCAAGAGTTGATGAAAAAGTCAAGGCCAAATAGCCTCTCACTTTCCAAGTTTGTAACTTCATTTGCATAAACAAAATCATGACCAACTCAAAGTTTTCCAATACAAGATAGGTGAACTAGGAAAAAGAAAAAAAAGATATCCCATTGGCAATTAATTCCCATCCAAAAAATTCTAAGGAGTCCAAATAAGAGCAGAACAGTATCCTATAGAAGAGAGGCTGCTTGGCTTGTTTACAGGCATCACAAATGGGCTCCATTTGAGAGAGAAAACAATTGTGTAACTCATAAGCCTTGTTCTTCCTGTTCATCATACCTATTTTACCATCTTTTGCTGTGTATTCCTTGTATGCTCCAAATTAGCCAATACCATAGGTGATCCCAGACAATAAACTGACCCCAAGGCCCAAGCTCTAGCCTCAATATGTATATAGTGTGAAAATTCCATAGTAAATTTGGAAAATTAGTATTTCAATGTTAAAATGTTGTCATAAAACACACTTGTACACATAGTATTACATTTTGTCAAAGTAAAAGTAATTAGATATAATAAAATAAATAAATAAATAAGTATGTAACATATCATTAATATCTTAATCAAAAGGATGTATAGATTTATGTAATACATATACATGAATGTATTTCTTTTCATGCATAGGGATAAGTTTTCTTGAACATGTGTACCATGTGTTAGTTAACGCAAATTAGGTGGTCAAATATGCCAACGATGCCATCTTCCACTTCATTCTCTTTTCCTGCCACATTTATAGCCAATGTGTACTGTGTAGCAAAAATTCTATTTTCCGGTTCACAGAATCTATATAGACATAAGTTGTTCAACAATTGTTTTTCAAAAGCTCATTAATTCCAGTTCAACTGGAAACACCTATGCCATCACTAATCAACCAAAGTTAATAGACATTTACGACTAGAGGTCAAAGATCAACTTAAACAACAGCTTGAGAATGTCATTGAACCGAATCAGAAAATTTCAAATGCTTATTAATTATTTTAATAAAAAAATTTCTCATACCTTTTTTTATTAATCAATTAAAATTTTTAAACTTTCCATTACCATATATGATTCCAATTTTCCAATTTTTTGATTTTTTATGTTTACATATTGTTTTTAGATCATCAGTTTTTGCCAAAACATTGGCCACCTGATCTAATCACATAACCAAGCTGATCCCAATTTTTTGAAGAACTTGGTTTGAAAGTAATATCTTCAGTTCAAAATTGTTACATTTTGTCATATTCAAGACCAAACACCTTAAACAAGTTTCTCTTATTGTATTCAATAGGAATTATCCTTAACTACTCATTAACAATGTCAATATTTTTTTCTTAATCTTTTCAAGCAACTCCACACATTCATCTAGAGATCCTGATCTAGGAAATTTCCTAACTGCCAAACATTTTGAATCATAAAAATATAGCTGGTCTTACAAGGCTTTTTTTTCTTTTTAACCTAAGGAGCATACGACAATGAAAACAACACTCTCGACATCCTTCTCCGCTTTAACTGCCCTGCTTCAAGTTCATGAACAAAACCTTTATCCAACTCCCCTCCTTACTAAAACAGAAAGCCAAGAAAACTAAATTACTTACTTCCAGGATCCTTTATACATCTATTTTAATTATACACCCAAGCATTTTCAAGATCACAAGATTTCATACTTTTAGGAACTAAGTTCAAAGTGATATATTAGGTTAGTCATCAAAATTTAAAAGAAAGGAGCGGGTGAGCACTGATGAGGGTTTGAGAGAAAGAATTAACTACTGTCTTGACTCTTGAATCTCCAAAAAGAGTTCTTTTCATTTATTTGTTTGAGAAGCCAGTACAAACTTGATTTACTGTTCAAAAATTGTAGTTACCACATAAAAACCAGCTACAAGTAAATTGAATTTTTCCTGTTCTTATAAGGACTTTGATGAAGAAATCAACATGGTCATTCGATCATCTATCAAATTATATCTAAATTTCCATAATAGCCATTGATGCATGCTTTAACAACTTTCCTACAAAAGCTTCCCCAATTACAAGATATGAGAAGAAGCTGGTTATCAGAAACTCAAAAATAAAATTTAGAGTAAAGCTTATCCCTCTACTTGACTTTTATATTAAGTGTCTGTATCTCATTCAAAGTTCAGCTGTTTACTCATATTCTATACTAATGTAACATATTATCTTCTTACATCTACCACTTTTGTGCATATATCAATCATTCATTTTTAAAGAAGCAGATATAAATTGACTGAACTATAAAGAATCCCAATAACAAGTGAGCATAGGCCTGTAACTATGACAAGAGTTGGTCATGAAATATAAAAAACAGTGCACCGTCCAACAAAGCATACATTTTTCAAATGGATATTATAGGTGGAGTATAACCATCAAAAGTTTCAAAACAATGACAATGCCAAATTAATAAATCGTAGATCGGCCACTAAACACATTATACCACACAACAAACTAGTTGGGTAAAAGTACAAGTAATTCCAACAAAACTTTGCCAGCACCCACGTTAGTGACATTTGAGCCAAAAAAGATGCATTTAAATAGTTGACAAATTTTCATTCTTATACTAAACCTTCTTCCATACAATGATTTACTTTGTTCCAATTTTGGCATTACTAAAAAAACATTTCAAGGGTGCTTTCATAAAAGACTTAAGAAGCTAAAATGTCAACAAATTACATTAGCAAGGCATCTCTCATAGTATTTATGAAAGAAGAAACAGCATTAGATATACAAGGATCCAGGACACTTAGCTTATAACAAGCAAGGTGATATGGTTCCGAGAAATACTGAAAGAAGAATTTAAGTTAGAGATCACCAGCATTATTTCAGGCACCGAAGATCCATTCTTGCTTCAATGCATTGTCACCTTGCTCATCAAACTTCATAGTCCACTTTATGAACCCATGTTCTTCCTCAGCCTCTGTATTGCACAGAACATCTTCCTCCTCGAGCCAACCGCATTGATTCCCATGTCTTTCAGATCCTCCAGCGTCAGTAGCGGCAACACGTCGTCGTCTACCTCATGTATCTCGAACACGGGGGCATACCTGCTGAGGCCCAATCCCTCCAGCCATGACCGCACCCCACCGTCCTCCCCGGATCGCCACAGCCCATTCCGGTCGTTCCAATCTCCGCCATCCGTCTCGGAGGGGAAATCTCCTTCGACAGCAACACCCGCATCCCTGCTCTCTGAAACCCTAACCCTAGACGCCCTCCTGTCGTTCCTCTCCGACGGACTACCGGACCCCTCTGGGAATCCATCATCAGCGGCGTCTTCGCCACCGCCCATTTTGAAGTCGGGGCCTTCCATGCCCTCGTCGGCCTTGGAGACCCAGCTCGATCGCACCCGCCTCGCGCCCCGCCACGACTTCGGATCACGGTTGACCCGCCGGCCCCCCGCGCCGAAGGGGTCGAGGTTATCATCTACAGGTAGGAGGGCACCGTCATCGGACATGGGCGGTGGCGGAGGAGGGGGGAAAATATCGGCGCCATCGTCCTCGCCGGGTGCGAGGGCAGTGAGGTGGCGGGTCTTGGAAGTGTGTCTGTAGGCGGCGTGATGGTGGTAGGGTCGGGGCTTTGTGTGGTCTCCGGGGGCAGTAGAAGTGACCTTCCAGTGCTTATGGCGGCGGAGGTGGTGATCTGAGGGGATTGCAGCGGGCTGATCGCCTATCTCCCCGAGGCGCACGCTGGGGCGGCGCTGCCGCTTGGAACCGGTGAAGGGGCCCGCGGGAGGCTCCGTCGGTACAGCTGCGCCGCCGTTAGATGGTGGCTCCGGCGGATCGGTGTCTGCCATCGAAGCTACCGCGAACTGTTCGAGAGAATGCGAGAGTGAGAGAGGGAGAGAGAAGCCGTGTGTAGTTTGAGTGTCCAAAAGGGCACCGTGGAGGAATTTGTCTTCGTCTGACGTACTTTCCCCTGCACAACTTATATCGGATCTAAGGAGGCGGTCACATCGAACGGCCAAAAGGCGGGCATTGAATTGCTTGCAGGATACGTGGCCAAACGATGATGCTGCTAGAAGGCAGATTTTACAATGCATATTGGAACAAACAACGCATTTGGACTGGACCGTGTTGACTCAGTTGACTGACGGATAAGGTGCAGGTCAAATGTGTCGCGACGGGGCTCGTGGTTTTGTGAACCAAGTCACGACCAAGTAAAATTAATATAGTTAAATTGATACCAACTAATAAGCACACAATTTCATATTTCTTGGCATGAATTTTTATGATGATAAAATGTTGAGTGATTTGGACATTAATAATTCAAATTAATTGTCCAAGCAATTTAAATAATTTGAAGAATTGATCCGAAAATAATCTATCCTCTAAAATCAAACTAATTATATATTATCTCCTGTAATTAGCTATTAGGAAAGTAAAAAATTTAACCTCGTTAATCTAATAATTTTTTTTTCTTAATGTTTAATCTTGTAAAATTATCTTTTAACTCCCTATAGTATAGGGATCTTAACGTTTTACTTTCGTAAGTATATAAATCTCAATATAACTTTTAAAATATAAGAATCTCAATACTAAATATAACTAATTATAGGGGTAATATTTAATTAGCCCAAGCTTCCCGTTTTAAAAAAAACAAAGGAAATGATCAAAACTAAGACTTGGGGATGATTTTAAAAGGACATTTATATCAAATTATTTGAAGAAAAAGACTCATGCACACGTCCCAATCTTTCTATCAATAGTCAAGCTTGTTATGGATAAGGTGATGTCTTCCAAATAAAGAAGCAAATGGAAAATGATGTATGAAAATTAGCAAGAAGCAATGAATCAACATCTACATCTACATCTACATCCAAATACTGTGATTTGTTGCTTTATGTTGGTGGGATATGAAGACTCTTGGGTCCTACATCAGCAGCATACAATATTTCCAAGGGTGATGAACTCAAATGAGAAGCAATAGTGTCGATAATGAGGCAATCTTGCAGTGATAAATCAAATATGCAAACATGATGGAGAATATGAATTATTTTTATATGTGGTATTCTTTGTTTTTTTATCTCTATGTCAAAGAAAAAAAATTGGTTTTACGTTATAATATGCTAAAAGTTATGATTGCTTTGGGATGATATTTAAATCTCACGTCCAAAAAAAACAGATTTTGCATTAGAAATAAAAAATATGTTCTTTTACATTTTTTTGTTGATATTTTACACAAGTTTATTTGTAATTATTCTATGGTATTGTCATGAAACATTTGAGGAAGTGAAGTCATTGTCTTAGATGTATGGTATTTCTATTTTTGGGAATGTCTTATCTTATTAATCCTTTTGTCAAAGATGAAATTTATTAATTTTATTAATTCATTTGGTTTACTATATATTGAGTGTTCAAATTTTCATCTAATATATTTTTTTTATATTTAAAATATTAATATATTGGTGATATATTAGATGTACTTACTAAAGATTCAATGTCAGCTATAAGATCATGGCCATGTTACTTGCTAATATGATCAATTCTTTTTTTGCATTAATATATATTTTATTATTTTTATTACTCTTTAGATTATCTATTCTATATTTGATTTTTTTTTTTTAAAACCTACATTAAGATGCAGATAGATCTAGCAAAGATTAGCATGCATTTCCTCACACCTAAATATGTTCTCTTTGATGAACTCTAGATTCCTAGTAGAAAAGAAATGTATTAAAAGGAGGATTATTTATCTCCTCCTTTATATCCTCCCAACTCGATTATATATATTAAAAGGAGATTAATCTTATGTTTAGTAGCATAACTTCTATAATCATCTCGATAATCAACTTAGCTTAATACATACATGCCTTAATAAAGGACAACAATTAACTAAACGATTGTTTTTGCATTTTCATCGACGAAAAATATTTATAAGGGAGTTAAACCTATTATTATTTTATATAGGAAATACAGATACATGTGTTATGAATTGTAAGGTTTTCCAGAGCAGATTCTGTGATAAGCCATTGGCCATAACCTAATTTAAGGTGGGTTTAGAGGAAGAAGACAATCTGCCCATGACCTCTTGTTCATGAGGTCATCTTTCTCCTGGAAAGAAAGAGATGTTGTTGAGGACTACTTCGTTGAAGAGCTCATCTCTTTGATGTTGTTGAGGACTACTTCGTTGAAGAGTTCACTGGAAAGAAAGAGATGTTGTTGAGGACTACTTCGTCGAAGAGCTCATCTCTTTGATCAGCCGCCTGCATGGGGAGACATGCTCCATCGTCCTGAAACCACAGGAAACAGGTAGTGTGTGAAGGAATTCCTGTGTCATTTTGAGTAGTAGGTGGAAGGTTTGACCATGCAGTAGAACAACCTGAGGTAAAGCTGTGGCTGTGGCTCCTCCTCCATGCAGCAAAAGATGTGAGATGCTGTTTCCAGTGGCCTCATCGAAAGCGACTTGTTGAATTGCACTGCTATGGAGTACAGATTGCTCTGGCACAGAGAGTTGTGGAATGCTTCCAGTTTCCTGATATGAATGATCCCAAATCCATCACCATCATTCATGCTCTCCGTTTGTACAACAATCTAACAGGAAATTATAATTGTTTCTGCTCATCACCTGCTGTTGGTTTACGTAGCCAATGGATTCCGTAAACAAGTCGCAGAACTTGAGATCCATGGAAGCCAGCTTCACGGAGAGCAACTGCACAATGGTGATCTCCAAACTTCCATTAGAGTTTCAGCATGATAAACTGCAGGCAACTGTTTTGACTATATACCTCGACTTGGCGCTGTAAGGACAGCACATAGTTTATTATCTCATCCAGCTGAAGGATCTTTCCTGCAATCTATTGATCATGAAAACGAAGCAATCCATCTCAAAAACACTAGCGAAGTTGTCACCTCCATTATCGTTGAGAAAGAAGGAAAGGAAGAGAGAAAACATGAGCATTGTACCTTGTCACAGCCAGGGACAATACCTTGAAGAAGCTTCATCCGCTGGTTTATTTTCTCCCTTCTCACCTGACGCCCATTCGAGTGTTGTGACACACACACACACGCACATACGCACAGCACAGAATTCGAAGTTGCTATGTTTAGATTTTTGAGCTCCAACAACATGCGAATTATGGATGCTTCGTGAGTTTGATGCACAAGACAGGAGAGGCATGTTGAGGATTACCCTTTCCGCAAGGCTGTGGTTGTCTGTTGCCTGACCTCTCTTGGCTCTCACATAAATGTATCCTGTTGGGGGCTCTTGGCTCACCTGTGTCCGTTGTCTCTTTCTGTCAGGTGTGCTCGTTTCTTCCGTGGATTTCTTCTGTCTGCTGCCCTTTCTTTCCTCTGTGTTCTAATGACAAAAAGTGACATGTCAAACAGAGAGCTTTGAGTAACTCGGCACTGACCATTAAAGAGAACTTTCTGCAATTTCCCTTTACTTCATTGGACTGCTCAGAACTCTGGCAGATGACATCTCTGCTCTTTCTCTTCTTCTGCAGAGAACCCTGCATTGTTGGAAACTCTTCAGCACTATGGTGATCAACCACCATTGAAGTCCCTGACAGATGCTTTCCAGCACTGTCAAGGGTGCCTCAGCTCTCAAAGGCCTTCGCATCGGTTGCTGAAGCCTGAGTCGAAGTATATATAGGAAGAGCAAGCGTTGCTCATCTTCCTCAGGCCCTCTGGCTGTAGAACAGTGGTATCTGATCCAGAGCAGAGGAATTGATCATGAAAGCTTAAAGGAAAAAGAAAGCAAGTAGATGAAAGCAGAGTACCATGCAATGGTTGTTTGATCGACTGGCCTCAGCTCCTCTCATTGTCTGCTAATACATGGCTTTGGCAGTGTTCAGAACTCAATAGAGTGAGCTTCTAAAGACTGTATAGTGTGGCAAGTAGGCCTTCTTAACCATTCTCCTTTAACTTCTGTCTAGTAACTCTCTCAGATTAACCTTTTTGACAGTTTAGAAAAGCCAATCGATTGTAATTCATGAGCTCACTGTATCTGCAGTGATTCAAATATGTCAGCTCCCACTCAACCAACAGATTGTTTCCATCATTTATTACATAATTGAATGGAACCAGACTCATCATCTCAGTTCATGTAGAGGAATTCTTCGTCTTTCCGACATAATTCACTCTCGAAACTGGGTGGTCTTACTGCTAACAATTGGATATCTCTGTTGAACATGAGGCTCTTCCATCCTTGACATCAATAGTTTAACAATGAGCAGGCAGACTTATATGAAACAAAAGCTGAGCACTTAAAGCTGAAGGTGATTGTTGAGGAAACACACATTCAAGCTTGTGATGCAGAAGTTGGCTTCTGAGGAGCACCATTCTCTTCATTTGTCTTCTTTACTCTTCACTTTTAATTGCCTTTGACAATATGTTGGAGCATGGTCTCTCAGCTCCACTGCCAACTACCAATACTTAATGCCCTGTTACTCACTTCAACCTAACATAGCAGAGCTTTTATTCCTGAGTACTGCTTGCCTTTTCCTTCAATCTGGAAACTACATGCAAGAGAGATAAATATGCTGCTTATCAACACAGGAAAACTACATCAAAAGAGTGTAGTTTCTCTACTTGAGTAAAGGATTGTCATCTCTTTTTTTCCCACATATATTTATCTATATATCTCTTTATTTCTCTACTTGAGAACTTGAGTTTTGAAGTCCATCAAATATCAAGTATTGAAGTGACTATACTTGCATGTTTGGCTAACCTTAGGACTTCAGGGGTGCAGCTTTTGAGATTATGCCTGCTTTAGGTTTTGATTCAATGAAATTGCATCTCTACAGATGTTGAACTATGCTAAACAGATATATGGATGATTCAGACATGAATTATGCCATTACACCATTATATAGGGTAAACAGATTATGCCTCATACATGACAATGATGATGTATGGATGCTTCAACTTGCTTGACATGTTTATGTTTGACATCCTATTGAATTCATGTTGACAAACATCAAGCTGTATAATTTACATTTTTTATACTGTTAATTTAATATTTGGTATATTGATATTATAGATAACAAAAAAACACTGCATTTATATTCCAAAATTTACTCCATGTTTTACCTTTATTTTGTATGTTTCAAATGTTACCAAAGTTTCTGGTTATGTTTATATATACATGAATCACCTACAAAATCTCATATCCATGTCCCATGTAAGGAAAAAAGATCTACATGATTCTAAGAACAAGGAAGATGTCATGGTGTCACTTTTAAGTTTTACTTCTACCACTGTTGTAGCAGTTCAATTTTCTCTTCCTAATAGGTGACCTTTTTTGTTTGCATTTTGAGGAAGATGTGGCAAATATTTATTGCTGATGCTATCTTTAAAATTATATTCTTATGTTACAAAACACTTGAAGTATTATTATTTTGATTGATTGCTTTTTTTCTTTTCTTTCAGTATTGGTTGAATTCCTTAAAAAATTATGATTTATTATATTTCGGACGGTAATATAAGAGTTCAAAAATATTATATAATAATTTTTTTAATTTAAAATATTAATTTAATGATGATGTATTTTAATCATTTTTTGATTTGAAATTTCATTGAAAGGTTAATATACACCATAATAAAATGATGAATAAATGATAGTAATTTTTTTTTCTTTTATGCAAAAACTTGATGTCGAATAAATTATATGATTTTTTCTTTCTCACAATAACATACTACCAAAGAAATAGTGAACGATCTTTTTCATAAAATAATATGATAATAAAGATATGGTACAATTTTTTTTTCTTTTACATGATCTATTTTTTCACAATCTATTGATAATAAATAATTTATTTTTTTCACAATGTTATAGTGAAGAAATGAAATGATGTTTTTTGCCTTTCCATAAAATGATGTAAACTTTCTTTTTTTCCTCAATAATATGGTATCAAAGAAATAAATATAAAATTTTCTTCTTCATGCAATAAAATTAAATTAGGAGAATTTTTTTTTTACGCGACAACACGACAACAAAGAAATGATTTAAATTTTCTTCAATATTATGAACATTTTTTTTTGTGCAATAATATTTGATCAAATTAAAATGTTAGTCCTGTATTATTTATTACATAGTGACAAGTAGAAGAAACCCTAATGTCCAAATCTGAGACCAATATATGAATTTTTTTATACTTGAATTTTATTTAAAGAATTATCTCTAACTTAAATTAAGAGGATTAATTTCTTTGCATTATTTATGTGTGCTTTTATTGATTTCCAGGAATTACGGCTTTGGCCATATGGGCTTTTAGGGGATTAGCAATAACACCGTTCTCTTTAAGCACCTGACTTCGCTGCGACTTCGAGCGGCGGTTGTGGCGGCCGCGACGTCGCTGCGAACCATGTCGCCGCGCCCGCGCCCTCCTCCTCCTCCACCGCCGCAAGGGAGTCTCACCAAGAACCGTCGGATGAGCAGCAAGAATGGGGCGGAGCGGTCGGCCTACTTCGCCAGGAGGGAGGCGGCGAGAGTGCTACGGCGCGTGCTCCAAGGCGATGACGCCCGCCGCGCCACCGCCTCCATCAAGTCCCTCGTCTACTCCCCCTCCGTCCGCAATAAGAGGGCCACCTTCGCCCTCGTCTGCCAGACCCTCAAGTGTACACCTCTTCATCATCTCCTTTCCCTGTCCTCTCTGACCTGATATGGTTCTTTGAGACGGTACGCTAGGTTGAATGAGTCTGCGATAAAAAAAACGTGTTGGTGTAATCTAGTGGCAGTGATTGCTGGTTAGGTGTATGTAGCCTAGTTTTTTCAAATTAGGTTGGTTTTCTGGAAGTATATTCTTATATCAATACCATATCGATCACCCTTTCCCGATGAGAATGGTGAGTTGGGAGCGAAGGGTAGGTCCAATTACTTAGTTAGATAAACTTATGGTCTATGGAAGGCTTTATCTTGAGATAGGGATAAATGGTTCTTGGGAGGCAACTGAGAGTGAATGAGACAGCAAGAGGATCTTCTATGAGATCTAATACATCACGCAAAGAAACTCTTGATTTTATCATTATTGCCTAGGCTTTCTGCAGGAGGTCTCTGTTGTATTTCTGATTCAGCTAGAAGGGCTATTAAAACATGCATTTGTGCTGCTAAAATGGAACCCTTGACGTTATTGAATTTTAGTACAGTCTTTTGCGTTCAGTTATGCACCATTTTCTGATTTATATTATAATATGTAAGCTTGAGATGGGGCCTTCTATATATGAATGCAGAATATTATAATCTGAAACTTGCTGAACTAATTTAATGCTTACGATGTTCCCAGCTATATAAAAGATGCTCTTTTGCTTATTTTGAATTACTTTCTGTTATGCTTGTTTTGCCTGTATGATGCTTGCTTTTTTGGTTTGTGTTTAGGTTTCATACATGATGAGTACAAATTCTGAAAATTCCTTTTTCTGTTAACAGATCTTCCGATTCTTAAAGATGTTTTAGCTGCAACTAGTATACTGAATAGAAAGTGGAAGGTGATGGAAATGTACACTTATTCTAGCCTACTTCCTGAGTGTTTGTTTATTAATTATCAACATTCCACCTTGTCAATCTTATAATGCTAATGTTTAGTATCCCTTTTTTTTTCAAAAAAACAGAAGCAGGAGGAACTAATATATGTTACTGCATATGATATTCTCTTTGGCCAGGTTAGTGACTTAGACATCAAGGTTTTTTTCATGTTGGCAACCTTTATATTACTTTCCTGAGAATAATTTGTTGATCATCAAAAAAATAATTCATGCTATGTTTGTTACTTGCTGCACATCTTGTTGCACAAGCATCTTCTGAGAGGTGATTTTAGGTTGACACATTCTGCAACATGTTGGTAGATGTCTTGTTCTCCATGGTGGCACTTCTCCAATTATTATTTGGTAAAAGAAAAGTATATTTAGTCAGGGCACACATGTATATGGAATGAGCCTAAACACCATTTTGAGTCATGGTAGGTTAGATTTATAGAATGGTAAAACAAATAGATTTAAGGGAGAAGTTGGAAGCAAGGTTTGCAACACCGCTTGGTACAGTTTGGTATGAGTGGTATTTACATGCTTAACAACTTATCGACATGTGCACTTAATCAGGCAGTCTGCCTGGTAAAAGGTCTATGCTACCCGGTACAGGCCTTGTGCCAGGAGGTACATCTAGTGCAGGCAGCCTTGTACAAACCAATATGTTTTGTTTTTTCTTTGTTTTTGAAAATTTGTACCAGTGACACTGGGTACATCTGTACATACTGGTATGGTACCAGTCTGAGCCATGACCAACACACTATCAATATAGGAAATTATGAACCTTGGTTGGAAGGTTCTTTCTCTGTCATATTGATTTGAGATTTATGCTTTGAGAGAACATTTTTTTTCTAGAATTATTCATAAGAAAGATATTGATATATCAAATGCTATTATTGAATGCTATACTAAGTTCTCCTGAGAATCTAAGCAAACTGGTATGTGCATGAACATAATTTCAATGAACATATGGTTTCTAATCATTTTCTTGTTCTCATTTATATTTTGAAAGATAATTTATTGCAATTGATCGCTTTCTGATCATGCTTATAGTATACCTTAGAATTTTTGTACTATAGAAGCTGCATTGACTGCTAAAAACTTCATTCTGGTCTTCTATGTTACGAGTAAGCATCTATGAAAAGGAAGTACAATCCGTACAAGATTAGTTGATAATGATTCCTGAAATTTTCTTTTCTGAATGTTGTAGTTTAAGTCTATTGAACTGACTTTGGTGCCTACTTGTATCTGGAATTAGATGAGCCTTACGAGACCAAGCGGGCAGCACATATCTTTCCTATTGTCAAGGCTGATACATAAATACAATTTTTTCCCCTAAAATAAGAGGCCACTGATAGATTTAATGTTAACTAATTTTGTTTATATGCCAGAAGGTCCATGGCATATTTTGAGGTAAGCTATTTCACCAAATCTTTTTGTACTGCAATTGTTTGCACAAATTGTTTTAACAATCTTGCATCCTTTTTTGTTTGCCCCTTGTTCACTTTGTGATTTTTATGCAATCTTCAAATCCAAAACTTTATAGGTGTTTGCATGAGCTGTACGAGTCTTGTTGATATAACATATTGCATCCTCATATATTGTTTTCTTTCAGCAAACTGCAGTGATGGGTGATGTTGAGAATTTTCTTATACTTCATAAAGATTCACTTCAGACTGCATTAGCACGAAATTCTGCTAGACGTAAAGTTAAGAAAATTGAAGACATGCTCCAAAATAATGATGTTAGAGGTGTGATTTGATTCTTTCTAGTTTCTTATTTGTGATATATGAGTTAGCAATTGAAGTTCATACTTTGTGTTCTTTATTTATGATTCAATTATGGGAGCCTGCTGTTCGAAGAGTAGCCAAGCAGATTATTGAAGAATAATTCTAAATTTGTATCTGATTGCCAACTTAATATGCTTAAGATGGTATCAGATGTCCTTTGAACCAATGGAGACTTATCATTCATCGGAAAAAAAAGTGTTTGTGCATGGGTGATGATTGTAGCTAGCTTCCAGGCCTATGTTTTATCATGTGATTAAACTAATGTAGAAGACGCAGGACTCTCTTCTAATGGTGCATTTGAGGACACATTTGAGATGTGCATTGAGGGCCAGATGAATGTTTTAATTTTTTAAATGTGAATTGGTGTTTGGTAAATTTTTTTAAAATTGCATTTGGCTTGTATGTTGCATTGAAAATACTTAAATACTGACACTATCTCAGGATAGCGTTAGGATTTCAGGATTTGTGGGATACTAGTATAATTTTTTAAATTTCTGAAGTACCCTATGACATTATCTAAAATCACAAGATTGTCACTATATAATAAAAACCCTAACCCTCATTTCCTCATCTCATCTCTCGATTTTTGTCGTTGCCCTTTCTCTCGCAAGTTTATAATTTTATTTATTTATTTCCAAAATTTATATGATTATATTTATTTATTTATTATATATCTGTGTCATATGAAATTTTTATAAGATTGTACATTCATTTATTTTATTTTATTAATTTAAATAAAAAATATATTTATTTTTGAAATAATATTAAAAATATAATAAGGGTAAATATATCATATAATTTTTAATGTACTTTTGAAATACAATTTTACCAAACAACACCTTTGTTAATGCACACTTAAAATATAATTTTCATTTATTGTTTACCAACCACTCAAAACATTCGAGGATTGCACATTCACTCAGACCTCTTTCTTTAAATGCACATTAAAAATGCAATTGTGTTCCCAATCATAGTCTTAGCCTAATTAACATCCAGGAATATATATATATATATATATATATTGTTTTAAATACTGGATGGACTAGAATTTTCTTCGCTATTGTGTTTTATGTGTAATTACTGATAAAAGTTAGTTCTTTTTACTCGAACACCATTATCTTCTTACTGTATCATGCTTTTCAAATATCATTAAACTCTTATTCTCTACTAATGAAGTACACGTGGATGTTACCAAGAAACACGACTTATACTTTTCTCTATCTCTATCTCTATCCAATTTAACTTAAGCATACTACACATACCTATGTCTGTGTTAACATTCATAAAAACTCTCTTTCAGTAGCAGCATGAGTTACATGTTTTTGCAAGTAGAGAAAATTGTAGATAGCCAAAGCATTTTCCATAATAATTCTTTATGGTGTCCAACATGGTTATATATGCCTCTTTTTAGTGTTTTATCTCAACGACACCTGAGATTAAGACAAAATTATGAAGCTGGACAGTTCTTACCGGATATATTATAGTAAGAAATGTACTTTCTGCAGTCAGAAGACAAGAAAACCCATTTCGTGCATATGTTTTAAGTGGATTTCTGTTCGAAATCCACTTCTGAGTTCTCATCACGCTAGTGTCAGATTCATGCTCTACTCACTTCCTAGCTCTCATCATTTATTTGCTGAACATTTTTTTTATTGCAGTCACTAAACCTCGGTATATACGTGTCAATACACTCAAAGTGGATGCAGAGTCTGTTATACGAGAGTTAGAGAAATCTAATTTTGCGGTATTTCTCATTTGAATCTTATTTGTTTTAATGAAGATGAAGTTGTGCTTCTCATGATGTGGATAACTTGTGGTTTAGTTCTCTTATTATATTTAATTATAACCATTTGTAATATTTGCTGTTTACTTGAACTAATCTGCAACTACTGAGCGTTGCCCACAGCTAAGACCTATTAGTGCAGTTTTTGAGAGAATGAGTTATACAGTTATGTGACATTTAAGAGTATGATTAAATTTTTTGACTAAAATATTTACTCAAGTTTTATGCTGAAAACATCTTAGTTGCATGATTAATTTTGGTGGCAGATTAGTCGTATTTATAATCGATAGATAACTATGAATCGGTTATTCCCAAGTTCCCATATATATGTTTCTCTGTACCATTGGTGAAGAACAATCTAGACTATTCATCAAATAATGTATGGACACTAACACAATACTGAGACAAACTATTGGGTGTCCTTATGTTCAATGATAATCAACTTACTGCTGAAAGTTTCTTGACAAGCTAACCAGCAGTTCTGTTTGACAAGGTCTTGCGCAGCTGCAATATGGGTTATTGGAGCTGTTTGAATTACACACGTGCCATGAGCATGGACAATGTCTTTTGCTTGTCAATGCTAAATAATCAAAGGGATGTGGAACAGGGAGCCTGCTTGCCCATCATCAAATTTTGCACACACTATGTCGGTTATCTGAAAATAAGTGACATTTAAGGAAATAGGCAGATGCTCTCTTATCATCTTTCCATTCCGTCATCATTCATAGAGTTGAATTCCAAGATATCTCATGGTTGTGAGATCTAATGATATCAAGGATCATATATGTTTGTGCAATATAATTTCTTGCCATGATTTCAATTCAATAACTTGTTGTATCTATGTTTTCTTTCTAGGTGCCTTATTTTCCTTTTCTAGAATATACGTTTTGATGGGCCTATCTTTTTCTTTTGAAGATCCTCCGATCTGAATTGAGATGTCAATTATGCTTGCGAGTACCTATACTTGTGGGGACCTACCACTAGTTGGGCATGGATGAGGGGCATTTTCTATTTTTCATGTGATTATAGGGCGGGGATGGGTAGAGTTGTCATGACCCGGGCTTGATGGGCTAACTGGCCTATATCAACTTCGTTTGGACCAAACCACTAACCAAAATGCTAATTGAGACTAATTGGGATGTGGGACTAATCGGGATGTTACAATCTCTCTCACTCAAGAGCTTGACGTCCTCGTTAAGGTTCAATATAGCCCAAATCAAACCCTAGCATGGTGCATGTGAGGCATAGCCCAATGGTGGCTCCACATCGTGACGAGTCCTTTGACTCCATCCATCGGTAGCCTTTTCCTACTTGAGCCCCCTCACCATGCTCAAATACTAGGTCGGCTTTGATACCAAATGTCACGACCCGGGCCTAATGGGCTAATTGGCATATCAACTTCGTTTGGTCCAAACCACTAGCCAAAATACTTAAGCTGAAATTAATAATAGTACACTCATCAAACTTTTATAACACAATCTTAATCTTGCCCACTTCCGATGTGGGACTAATCGAGATGTTACAAGAGCACTCCCCACCATGTCCTCGTTCCTATCCCCACTCCATCAATATGTGGGCCTAAATATTGGGCGAGCTAGGCGCCTTGAAATTAGGTTGGGTTTAGCCGTGGTTGAGTCGATTAAGAGTTATTTGGTTCGATTGAACCAAAAGAAATAGTATCAACACCCCCCTCCCCAGCACTGTCACAGACTTAGCTGGAATTGCCTAAGTCGTGAGGCACTATTGCGTTATCTATTCGCAAAAGGTTAACCTAGTTGCAACCTCGTTTAGGCCCCGAAGAACCTATAAACGAGCAAATTGATTAGTTCCGAAAACGAATGATGGACAAGTCCCAACGTCTTGCAAAGAGGACAGCTTTACAAGTAATTCAGGAAACTCTTGTTGTGCAAGAGAGAAAATAGAGGAAAGAGAAAACAAGGACTTGATAAGGCAAATGAATAGTCGTAAGTTCACAAACGACTACTCATCGGGTGTTGGGCAAGTTGGCAAGTTCTCATAGGCTTTACGTGCAAACTTGTGAAACCAATCAACGCCCAACACTACCCCAAACCCCCATCCAGTCCTGTGCCACCCAAGTGGTTCTAGGGTGCTGAAATGTTTGACATTTTGCATCACACCGTAGCCTGTAGAAACTAGACCATTGCACGCGAAACCTGGGTCATTCTAGGGTAATTTTGTCTATTCTGATGAGCGATCGCTTTATAGCCTTACAAATTGTTCTTGCTCATAGATTTCAAGCAAAAACACACAAAAACAAGGCAAAATATACTACGAAACATATGTACAAGCAAACACGAAGGTGTTACGTGACGATCGTCAATTACATTCTCCCTCACTTAAACTATTGACACCCTCGTCGATGCTTGCGGCAAGCCTTGATGATCGCTTCTTCATGTCGTAGGGCATCTTCAGCCTCCTAACTGGCTTTTGTTCGGAGAATCTTTCGCCACTACACTAAGTATGCGATCTGTTTTGCTACATTGGATAGCTTTGTCTTGTGATCCGCTAAAATATCTTCAACTCACTTTTTGTAGGAGGCTCTAGTTGAGGGCAATCGAGTTGGAAGACTTCGTTAGGAAGCATCTTGTGGATCTAAGTGGTAGGCTTTTCAAGTTGCTCGCGTGGAAGACATTGTGAAATGTGAATTTTGAGCTATGCTGGCAGTTGTAACTTGTAAGCGATATTGCCTACCCCGTTGATAATTTGGGAAGGGTCATTCATACTTGCGCATCAGTTCCTTGTGTACTTTATGCCTAAAAAACTAGAGTGATGTGTTGGAGCTTCACCAGCACCAAGTCGCCGGCTGTAAACTCCTGTGGTCGTCTTCCTAGATCTGCCCACTTCAACTTTTTGGCTGCCTTCTTCAAGTAAGCCCGAACAATATCTGTGTTTTGGTTTTATTCCTTTGCAAACTGATATGCTAATGAGAGTAGCTACTCCTAGTATAATCGATCGCCAAGGTGTGAGTTGGCAACTGCTGTCTAGTAATGGTCTCGAAGGGGCTTTTATTAGATGCAGAATTCTGTTGTAAGTTCTAGGAGAATTGGGCTATGTCCAACAACTTCACATAATCCTGTTGGTTAGCACTCACGTAGTGTCGAAGATATTGCTCAAGGAGCGAATTTATTTTTTCAGTTTGGCCATTCGTTTGAGTGTGGAGGCTTGTGGAGAAGTATAGCTTAGATCCTAGCAAGTTGAACAGTTCAGTCCAAAACCGTCCCAAGAACCGTGTGTCTTAATCGTTGATGATATTGTGTGGAACTTCCTACTACTTCACAACATTCTTCATCATCAAGTTGGTTGCGTTCTCCACACAGCAATGTAGGGGTGCAACAATGGATGTTGCATACTTTCAAAATCGATCGACCACCATGAGTATCGATCCAAGTCCCCCTACTGTCGTAAGCTTGATATGAAATCCAAGGAAATGCTCTCCTACGACCTTTTTAGTACGGGCAATGACTCTAAAAGTCCCATCGGCTTCTCCTGCTCTACCTTATCTTGTTAGTAAGTAAGGCATGTCCGAACATATTCTTCCATATTAGTCCCCATCTTTAGCCAATAGAAGGTCCTCTCCACGAGAGCCAACATTCGGTGAATACCCATATGTCTTGCCCAAAAGGGATCGTAACACTCTCTCAAGAGTTCACATCTCAAATTGTCCTCTCAAGTAACATAAACTCTTTCCCCTTTGGTGTAGACGAGTCCCTCCTAGACTTAAAATCGTTGTGCCTTGCCTTCTTTTATTAGTTGCATCAGGTTTACTGATTGGGGATCACTGTACAGTTCATTCCTGATCTTAGAAAGAAAGTTGGAGTGCAATTGACTTGCTTAGCATCTACTTTCCAGTTACAA
This sequence comes from Musa itinerans, assembly GCA_001649415.1. NCBI lineage: Eukaryota > Viridiplantae > Streptophyta > Magnoliopsida > Zingiberales > Musaceae > Musa > Musa itinerans. Next base: position 61,321 of record LVTN01000521.1, on the reverse strand, counting down.
CATTCACCAACTTTATTTTCCTACTAAATGCATTGGCCATGATATTTGCTCTTCGAGGCTTGTATTCCCTTGTCATATCAAATTTAACCAGGAAATCCTACCATCGTGTTTGCTTTAGGAAGAGCTTTTTTTTGAGTTTATAAGTAATTCAATGTAATATTGTTCGTCCTTAGCACAAATTATGTTCCGAGAAGGTAGTGTCGCCATACTCATAGATAGTAGACCATTGTTGTCATCTCCTTATCATGCACTAGATACTGTCGCTCAATCTCGTTGAGCTTGCGGCTCTCACGGGCCACCTGGTGACCCTCCTACATAAGTACTCCCCCAATAGCGAAGTCCAAAGCATCTATATAAACTTCGAAAGGCTTCCCATAGTTTGATACTTTGAGTACCTATTTTTCTAACACAATAGCCTTTAGGTCTTGGAATATTGCTTCACATTTGTCTGACCATCGCCAAGCTGCTCTTTCTTCAGCAACACCATCAGTGGAGCTGCACGCTTCGAGTACCCAACTATGAAGCGTCAATAATAGTTGACGAAACCAATAAAGGATCTCAGCTTTGGTATCTTCTTTGGTGTTCGCCACTCCGCCACAGCTTGCACTTTCGTTTTGTCTATTCGAATGGATCGTTCGCTAATTCGATACCCCAAGAATAAAATCTCTGTCTGGGCAAAATAATTTAATTTTTATTTATTTAGTATAAATTCTCAATTATTATTGCTTGTGCAATAAATTAATGTTTAATATCATATTCAACACATTGCTCATTCTTGGAGGAGGCTAAAGATAATTGTGAGGTAATTGATATGTATTTTAATTTTAATAATATTGTTTATTTTTAAGTTTTTATTGTTTGACATATTATACATTTTTTTCATTTATGTAGGATCTATCTTGCATGGATATGTGAGTATGGAAATTGGAAAAGTGGGATTAATGGAGAAAATTGTTAATTTGTAAATTTATTTGGATATATTTTTAATGGAGAAAATTGTTAATATATTTTCTTATTTTGTATTTATTTGGTTGTGGTTATATTTGGATATATTTGTATTTGAATATTGTTATGATGTGTAAACTTTACAAATATTGTTGTTATTATTTGGAAATTTGAGTATTGTTAATTAATCTTGATAATAGTTTTATTTTTTTAAAATGAAATGGATTAATTAGGAGAATATGGAGAACCCACGGGTTCTCTTGCACCTAATGGGGATTCCCCATCTTTGCCTTGTCTAAATGGGGAATGGGATGGAGATGCGGGATGAGACGGGGATGGGGATGAGAGAAGCATTCCCCACCCCCCGTCCCGTCCCATTGACATTCCTAGATCTGAAGTGGTTATGCAATTTTGTGTTAGTTTATCATATTATACATCCTACATGAAGATAAGAAATGCAATTTTATATAATTTTTGAAAGAAAAAGAAGGCTAAGAAGCTCTTTTACAAGCAATAAAGGGTGAAAATTTGCCTTTTCTTCAGTGACTGAACTGATTTGTAATGGTTAATGTTCAGCCATCTATCACATTCTTTGTTTAGGATCTTCATCTTTTATCTTTTTTGCACTTTCATTTAATGAATCCATAGAAACTTTGATGGTGATTGAACATGTTTCTTAATAGGTCTCAAGAGATGACACTATCCCGGATGTGTTAGTTCTTCCATCTGGCATTGATTTGCATGATCATCCTTTGGTTCTAAATGGAAGTATCTTCCTGCAGGTAGGTCTATTTGATGTGCTTAGATAATATCTTTTAGTATGTCACCTTCTTACCTTATTTGTTGCTTGTGTTCTGTATTAAAAATCTCATCCTTGTTAATGTTTCTAATTAATGATTTGCTTGGATTAATTATAATGGAAATTTGATGAACTGACACTGAAACAAAAATAGGGTATATCTTAAAATATGATTTAAGGTGTATTGGATCAAGGTACATAGCAACTATGTGAAGCCAACTATTATATGTATTATGGGAAGAATTTTTGTTTGCAAGCTATTAATGTATATCATTAACTATGCGAAGTCATTAATTATGCTAGCCCTGAGTATTACCAGCCATTTGGATGAAGAATCAAATCAAGTCAGTTTAAAGTTTTGGTCTGGTGCCAATACTGGATGGCAACCAGATCGGTATAGTTTTGGTATAACTTATGGTTTCTTGGTATGTGTGTATAACCCGAACCAGAGAGGAGGTAGAGAAGAGGGTAGGAAGAGGAGGATAGGGAGGTAAAGGAGGCAAAGAAGAGGAAAACTAGTGGAGGAGAACATGGAGTAGGTGGAGGCAGAAGACACATACCAGTGGTAGGAGGTGGCAATTGATTCAAATACCAGCCCGTACAATATGATATCGATATATTTACTGGTGCGACCATGGGCTGATAAAGGATCATATGGTCTTGTTCCAATAAATATATATTTTTTAATTTTTTGGGTGATACCTGAAGCAATTGGACACTGTACTCCTCATCAGTGTGATAAATTATTGAAATTGTCACCCAACCGAGATTTTAAATCCTTGCCAAACAAAATAAGCCGAACCAGTGCTACACATTGGGCAGCAGTAAGGCAGTAGAGTGGAGTGAAGAAGAAGAAATAAAACAAGGTACAATGAGTATCGGTATTAAGTGATAGGCTTACTGCACTGTACAACTCGGTATTTGTCAGCTTACCATCCAGGGAGCTTGATTCGGACGAGACTCGATGAAATTGCTGGTCCATATACCATTTAGCTGTTATATTTGTAAAATCCAGTTCAAACTTGTATGGTCAAAACATTAATGTTTTTTGCCAAAAAAAAAAAAGCTTGGTTTTTGGTCTCATGCACTTGGTGTATGCAATCTTGAATCCGTTAGCTGATGCATCTGAATTAGGTAGATGCACAGATAAGCATATCAATGAAGCACAATTAGTTCAAGTTTGTTATTTTAACTGTTTTTAAGTTTGTTCTCATGTTTTTTCAGGGCAAAGCAAGTTCAATGGTGGCTATTGCATTAAGTCCTAAACCAGGTTGGAAGGTATTCTTAGTATACTCTAGTTCAAGCATTCATATTGGTATGTTTAATTGCATGACTCACGTTGAAATACCATATCATGATCTGATTTTCTCCCTCCATTTCTTTGAAATGATTAGAAACATGGTCACTGACTTCAAAGAGAGAAAATAAAAGAAATTTAGAAGCCATTTTATTTCTATAATTTTGTGTTAGAGTCTTTTTGTTTATATCTTTGATTTTTATCATTTAAATAATTGACTTGTCATTTGAACTTCAAAGTGATGTTTTTGTTTTTATTTGTCATTCACTGATTGTCATATTGAGATTCATTTTCCCATCATTGTGGCAATGATAGATGTGATACGTAGGAAATTTGGTGTCATTCATTTGTGCGGAAAAAGAAAAGTTGGGAAAGATACTTTTAGTAACTTGGGAAAATTTAGTGTCTTTGACTTTTATCATTTAAATAATTGACTTGTCATTTGAACATCAAAGTGCAATATATGTTATTGATTTTATTCATTATCCACTGATTGCCATATCCAGATTTTTTTTCCCATCATTGTGGCAATGATATATCTGATACATAGGAAATTTAGTGTCATTCATTTCTTCAGAGAAGGAAAACTTGGGAGATACTCATGAAATGCTTATTTCAAAAGATTATGCGATTTTCATTTAAACATTTTCCGTCAAGTGCAATTGATGTTAGTTTTCTAGTCCAGTTCTTTTCTAAGACATTCTTTTGGTTTAGAAGTGTTTATGATTTTTTTTGGTTGGAGTATAGTTTTACATGTCAGATATTCAGTCAACACAGTGCATTTTATTAAGCCATTTGATCAGTGCAAAGACCTCCTCTTTTGTGGTCCATTTTTCTAAATTTAGAGGATATCATTTTATTCTTTATTTACAAGGAACCGTATGCTGATTACAGCAATGACTGGGAGATGATATGCTGATTATATGACATTATTGATATTCTTGCTACTTCTGTTTGTTATAAAATTATACATATTTATAATACATTATGTTATGCTTTATGAAGGTTCTTGATGCTTGTGCGGCTCCAGGAAACAAAACTGTCCATCTTGCTGCACTTATGAGGGGAAAGGGTAAAATTATAGCTTGTGAGTTTAATGCGGAAAGGGTTAGAATTTTAGAAAAGACTATTCGACGGTCTGGAGCACCTAGTATCCTTTAACTCATGCATTTCTTTCAAAAATAATTTGAAGAACAATTTTACTCTCTTATCTTTACGCTCCTTATTTCCTCGGATGTATCCTCCTGCCAAATTGACATGTATTTTTTTAAAAATTCATGTGCAATTGATGTTGTGTAGGTTACTAAAAAAAGGTCTGAAGTTGAATATGAGTTATTTTGTGACTCACTATCTTTTTTGGCATATATATTCTTCTACTTATTTGTTTCAGGGGCATTTCTTTTCATATGTATTTTGTGCAAATTTACCTTTGGATTTCAGCTGACACTCTTTATTATATATTTAAAGGTACTAGGAACTTTTGGAGTATCAGGTGTTGAGTTTAACATGTTGAGCTGATACCATAGTGTCAATAACAGGCTGCATGTTAGTGTACTCTGTCTTGTGCATGATTATATGGTGCTGCCACTGCACATGTAATGGATACTAGGTGTATAATAATCTCTATCTTCAAAGTACCAAAGAGTTTAGCATTGTTCATAACACCAGTCAGACAGGTACATACCGACCATTATTTACCTGTTTGATCAGGTTTTGGCCTGCAGACCATGCAAATCTGCTTGGTCCAGATTGAAATTAGGGGTACCGTCTGATATTCTTATCATATTGGGCATACCACCTGAATTTTTATTGTTGGAGCCTATCTGCCAGGTGCTATGCCTACCATTGGTTATCGGATTCTCTGAAGACTCATTTAAGGGAATTTGGGAGTCTTTTTAAACCCCTCTTTGGCTCCTCTTCATTCCTCTCAAGATCCTAAACTGTTTTTTCCCCATTTCTTACACAAACTCTTGATCCCACTCTATAAGCTTCATTTATCTCAAACTGGAGGCCAATCTTAACTTGCGGTCTGGTTCAAAACCGGAGTACCTAGCGTAACCTACTGATCTGACTCTTAAAGGGGCAGTCATTGGCGAGTATTATAGCAATAATTGGCAGTTCCACTTCTCATTAAGAAGAAAGTTTATTCTCCAATCATGATAGAGATCCATTATAACAGGCATAACCATATGACATATAATATATAAGCTGTACAACTTCCCTCTGATGTGCATACAATCACAGTGGCAGGTGGGAGAAGTATTTGTTTCTACAAGCCAGCCATGAGACTGGCCAAAACAAAAGACATAAAAGTTCAATGAACATTTTGTCATTCATAGGCTCCTAAGAAAATATAGATTTTGTCAAACTAATATGTGCTTCGTATTGTAGTTATTGCTTAAATTATTGATCTATTCTATATGTAGCACTGTGGTAGCACAAGTGCATTGAACAATGCATTGAAGAAATGACATTACTAATTTCATGTTCTGAGAAAGGATGTCAATTTCATAGATTCAAAGTATTGCTCAAGTTTCTTGTTTTTTTCCTCAAGGATTGATACTTTCTTTTGTCCGATGAGTCATTAGTGTTTGATCTGCAGCATTTAACTTGAAAAATTACTTAAACATTGGTATGTTATTTATGTTATAAAATACATGATTTTATATAATTCAATTTGACTATTGTTGCAAAAGGCCTAATTGTTATTCCTTAACTTGATCCAAAGATGTGGACATTGTTAATGGCGACTTTTTGGACATAAATACCAGTGACCCTGTGTTCAAAGAGGTACTTGAAAACTTTTTCTAGTATCACTTAGGTTATTTAATGGTTTCAGGTAATTGAAATTTCTCAGGTTTTTTATTTGCTTTTTGGGGGAAATCATATAGTCATGTATCAAATGAGAACAAAGTAGTTCATCCAGACTTAAATCCCAAAGATAGCATTTATGACTCACTTATTACAACCTTGGCTAAGATGTTTAGTTCATTAAATTTGGATCACCCTTATTCAGTCCATCCTGGTCAAAGCTGGCCAAACTAAACCATATGATCAACTTAGTTACAAAATATCAATATGCCAAAACTTGTTTCATACAATACAATTTTGTATATTTGGTGGTGGTGTATGCAGGTCCACGCTATTCTGTTGGATCCTTCATGCTCTGGATCTGGAATTTCAGCTGAAAGATTAGATTATCTTCTTCCATCATACAAAAAAGGTAACCATTAATAGGGCAATATTTTCAACATAGGGAGTTGAATTGCATCATTGATTGTAAAGATTCTTGTTTGTTTTCTCAATGCACTTGAAAATTTGCAAAATTATGTGAAAATTACCTGAACTGAAAATGAGGAATTTATGTAACATTTTCCTCTTTTTAGTCTATCTTCGCAACCTTCAGCTTCCCTATCATGTTTAGGAATCATAATTGTCGTTATTTTGGTTCACAGAATTGCATGCATTGTAAGTCTACATTATACTACTTTTTATTAAGGAAATTACTATTAGATGTCAAGTTCCAGGATATGTTAGCAGTAAACTCATGTCGAAACCTCAATACATGGAAACCAGAATTAGTCCTATTCTAAAAGTTTAAAGGCTTAAATTTAAGATTTAAATTGTTTAATTTATAAATAACTTAATTATTTTGGGTCTTATTTTATAGAAGTCTTTGTCATCCATAATGTACAGAAATATGTATATAGTCCTAAGGTTGTTTACCTTAATTAACAAAAAATAAACATTAAACAAACAGTAACAATATTATGATTTACGAGTATAACATTTTTTTCAGGATTTTTATATATAACCCCTCTCCTTGAGGGGTTTATTGTAAAGAAGACCCTGCCTTATCTCCATTTATATTTCAACCTAGAATAGGTTTTTGTTCAAAAACCACTTACTGCCAATAATCCAATTACCGAAGGAGAATATGCAGAAGATAATAAAGGATGAAGCTTTTGATGTCCATCTGGTATTCCACTGAGCTTCCTCTCACAAATCCCAAAGTATAGAGATACTAGAGACCACCATGAACCAAGATGAGTGCTTCAGCACCAGTAGGAAAAAAATACCAATGCCTTGTCTAATTGTCAAGAGAAGTTCCTGTAACTCATGGAAGTAAATATTAAGAGTCTTCTTGACTGTCATTGTCATTTATTATTTTACACTAGAGTTTGTTTCATTGTCTTAATCTCAAAGTGGTAATTAAAACGGAAGAAATGATTGAGTGTACTTTTACTATTGTGGTGGATTATCAGCAGGAACCAAGCTTATATTCTTTACATTTTTTTACTTTTACACATTGAATTATATTTTTTCTATATGTGGTGTTTGTCAGATTTTTTTTGTTGTTAATTAGGTGATGATGCTGATGCTTGCAACAGTGAGAGAGTAAAAAAGCTCGCTGCTTTTCAAAGAAAGGCTCTTTTGCATGCACTGTCTTGTATGTTGCTTCAACAAAAACATAAAGTTGAATCTTTTGCTTTTTTCTGTTATTAAATCATAGTCTTTGGATTCTGTCACCCATCATATCATTCTAAAATGCATCTATATTTCTAGCATTTCCTCATTATCACTGTTTTGAACACCTAATAGTAATAGTAGTATTTGCCATGTTTAGAATAGGGGATTGTAAGATGATAGGGGCTTGGAATTTTTGTAGTTGATCTGGATGCTTCAAAATTCTGTAATAGGGGTCTGGAAGCCCCTACTAGATAATATATATATACATACACACACACACACACACACACAACGATCCTTTTAAATCCATGAGAACAAAAAATTTGTATGGTGAAATAATAGCTCCTAATTTGTCCTATTTTAAAGACAAAGCAAATCACTACCCTTATGGTTGATTCAAGGTTTGAAATTTCCATCTATAGTTTGAGATAACCAAGGATTCAAACATTATTGTACGATACTGAATGTACTTCATTGGTTTTTATTTAATAACTATGCAGTTTGACTGGATTGACACGGACATAGCCTAGATTTAAGAAATCTTGATCGGATCTACTCAACAAGGATCTTGGTTGGATTTGAAGGGATCATAGTCAGATATGAGCTTATATAATCATCAATTCAGATTTTGTCTTATTCAGTTCAAACTTCAAGGGTTTTTTTGTATGGATCCTCCACAATATGTTAACTGCATTTTTATCATACTCTATATTCTTTGTAAGATCTGCAAATTTCATCCTTGCCACTGTAGTGTTTCTGGCATTTGACAAAATGATTATGATTTTGCTTGTGTCGTTGGAAGCACTTTGATATGCAGGACTGTAGAAGTGATGAAATAACCAACTGCAAGCCTTTTTATGCAGATTGATTGATTTCATTAAGGACATAAGAACTTATCTGAGAATATTACTTTGAAGATTTTATGGCTGTACTGCTTGATTTTATTGGAAGGAGATACTATAAAACCACCAGTTAAATGAGGTTACCTTAGGCATCATCACTATTATGTGAATAAATATCAGAATTTCATATTGATTATTTTTTGGTAATTTCTTTTTCCAGTACCATCATTATTTTCCCTATTGGTCGAGAGACCAGTTTATTTTCTCTTTCACAGTTCCTGCAGTTGAACGTGTTGTGTATAGCACATGCTCAGTTCATCAAACCGAGAATGAGGATGTAATTAAATCAGTCCTCCCTCTTGCAACCTCACTCAACTTTGAACTTGCAACTCCTTTCCCACGGTGGCCTCACCGTGGCCTGCCAGTCTTTGAAGGTGGTGAGTACAGTACGCCAACAAGGAAGCTCTCATCAAGTTTTTTAGGTCTTTTGAATCATGTCAGAATGATATTATGCTTAAAATGCTTCTTTCTTTGTTTTGGTCTCAGCTGAACACTTGCTTAGGACCAATCCAGCAGAAGACACGGAAGGGTTCTTTATTGCATTATTTGTCAAGAAATGTAACTCTGCTAAAAATAAGGTATCGAGAACAGTCCCTGGAAAGAGCATGCCATCTTTGTCGAAGAAGTTTATGAGAGGGACCAGATGTAAGCCTTACCCTTTCTGTAAAATGTCAACTATGTGGTTATATAAACATTTGGCAAAGCAAAGGACTAGGAAAAGCGGCCATCTAAGGCGAATGACGCAGAAAGGGTAATTGGACCTGCCGATGTTATATCCGTATTTGAATATGGTTAAACAGGCAGAAGGTAGATTACTATGTCTGATAAATACTAATGTTTGTTGTTAGCTACAACCCCTTCTTTCTTCTCTTTTAATCGTAGGTTATTACTTGCTATAGTGGAGCAACATTTTTCTGTCTGAATGTTTTAATTTTGTTCCTGATTTATTATTCATAACTTTTAGCAATAGTTTCTATTGCACATTTCGAAGGAGGAGAAAAAAAAAAGTACATGTAATGTTTGTATTTCATTATCAATACTTTTGTTCTGGTAAATGTCTTGTGAGCATGATTAAGATCCTTCGTATTGTTGGATGGTGAATAACACAATCATCGTCAAGTCAGTGGTGCCATTAAGACGGTTTGTCATAAGTCGATTCTTTCTTCAGGTTGGCCTCATCTTCAAGATGGATATCGTGATGTCACGGTGGCTACATCCTCAAGTCGGTTGTGCTTACATCATTAAAATGATTATTGTCAAGTTCAGGGTTAATTATATGTTATCCCTAATATGTAACCAAGGTCTGCGAAGCGTACTGTCCGGTACTGACGGTATGTATCGGTCCGACAGATTACTGGTACGCGGATTGTCCGCTATCGGGCGGTACGCCCCAAAAACCCTTGTATCGGGCGATACGGGGCAAAATCAGGCGGTAACGGTTAAAATTTTGATCGTTACCGCTTGACACCACTCGGTACCACTCGGTAGCGGTCGATTTTGATCGTTATCGCACTATAGCAGTGTTACAGTGTTCTAACGGTCAATTTGACCGTTGGAGCTTTTTCTCCTCCTATTTAAACTATTCTTCTCTCTCCTATTTCATTATACTCTCTTAAACTCTCTCTCAAACTTTCTTTTTCTCTCCTAAACTCTATAAAACAACAATTTGTGAATTCAATCGAGGCTAATTTGAGAAGATTAAGAGGAAAAACTTTCTAATCAAGAGGTATTCGTTTTCTTTAATTAGAGAGTAATTAAGATATTTAAGATTATGATTAGTGTGTTTCATCATGAATAATATTTATGATAATAAAATAAGTTTTATTAAAGTTATTTAATGCTACGATTAGTTATTTTAATGATGATTTAATCGAAATTTATTCGATTTATATCAATTCAATGTCTTTAATACCTATTAGGGTATTTGTCATGGTTATAGTGGTGTAAGAGAAGTAATTTGTGAAAAATTAGCTATATTAATCATATAATTAGTGTAGATAAATGATGATTTTATCATAATTTGAATCATATTGGATTAAAATTACATATTTAATGTTTCTTTTATATGTTTGACATATATATTATGATAAAATAAGTTTAATTATGTTTTATTAAAGTTATTTAATACTACGATTAGTCATTTTAATGATGATTTAATTAAAATTTGTTCGATTTTATGTCAATCCAATTTCTTTAATACTTATTAGGGTGAATCATATTGGATTAAAATTACATATTTAATGTTTCTTTTATGTGTTTAACATATATATGATGATAAAATAAGTTTAATTATATTTTATTAAAGTTATTTAATACTGCGATTAGTCATTTTAATGATGATTTAATTAAAATTTGTTCGATTTTATGTCAATCCAATATCTTTAATACCTATTAAGGTGTTTGTCATGTTTATAGTGTTGAAGGAGAAGTAATTAGTGAAAAAATAACTATATTAATAGCGTAATTAGTGTATCTAATAATTTTAATACTTCTTTTATACATGTAATATATTTATGATGATAAAATATGATTAGTTATGATTTAATAAAATTACTTAATGTTGCGATTAGTAATTTATGATCGATATTTGGTCAATTTAATATGTTTATACTTTATAGTTTATTTGATTTAAATTTGGTAGGATCATGGCACCAAAGGAATAGCCACATGATGATGCATGAGTTCATACTTGCAAGACAGATGGAAACCGTCATTATTGACAATGTATTTATTGTGACTACATTGGCAAGGGTGGAGGAATAACTCGGGTGAAAATGCATTTGGCTGATGGGCATCCTGATGTTGCAAAATGCAATAATGTTCCAACAGAGATCCATAAATTATTTCAAAGCAAGCTTAAACAAGCAAAGGAAGATACATTAAAAAGAAGGCAAGAGTTGAGGAAGAATATTATAGGGCTATGCAGGAACCAATTTATGATCAGTATAAGGGTTGCGACGATCAAGTCGTCCCGGATCTCATGGTTGGGATTTATGCATCATTGGAGCATTGGTATATGATCGATAAAGCAATGAGGTATCAACG
>LVTN01000521.1:6671-47207 GCA_001649415.1 Musa itinerans | reverse complement strand
AACTAAGAGGATCCTCTACTTGATGAGGCGGGAGATCCTCAGCGTCCTTCACATTTTATCACCGAGGTAATAGAAGAAGAAGAAGCACAACCCCAATGGATGGAAAATCCCCCTCGATTACAACATGGTAGGAGTCAAACTGCTCGAGGAACTACCGACACCCAACGGTCACACTCGTCTGCCCAACGTGCAAAGGCAAAGGGGAAGGCAGTAGCATCAATTGCATCGTTGGAAAAAATCGGGTCGGACGATGAGACACCTTCACAATCACATTCTCTTTCTCGCTCGGTCCAGAGACATGACAGCAATATGGACAGCAGTGCCTAAATAGATGATGACGGTGATGCCAGGCAGTCGTTGGTCTCGTCTACACAACTTGAGAGTAGTGAATGGACTGAGGAGCAATATTTTACACATGCCACTTAAAATTCAGATCATGGAACTCGACAAGGTACTGGTCAAGTTTATGCGCGGAAGGGGAAGGGGAAGGGAAAGGGGAAGGGGAAGGCAGTGGATGAATATGAACAAACACGACAGAGCATACATGATATAGACACAGAAAGAGGCTCATCGTATTATGGAGAATCATACGGGCAACAACAATATGGTGATAGTTGGTCATCCTTCTCTGAGCAACAGCATGATACAGAACAACACCAATATATGCCTCAAGAGCTGCCTCGGACAAATATGATTCATGACGATCAGTCTACGATCAGCACCACATTGATGCATCAATGGCACACGGTGTATCAATACACTATGTCATGGGATCAATTTCATGATTGGGTCCAACAAACGTATAATATTGATATGTATCGGATCGAGGACCCCGATCCACCACCCGTGGAAGCTCGTCGTTCGTTTTGGTGGTAGAACAACAATCAGGTATATCTAGATATGTGATAATTTATTTCATTTGAATTTTAGAGTTTATATTGTAACAAAATAGTCTAATAATTCAACTGATTTTTTTGTAGATATTTCAATCTATAACGGGCTGAAATACGAACCTCGAACAAGACTACCTCAAAGCCTGAAAAAGATATGTGATACTATTTTTACCTAATTTACATTGATTTTGCTAAACTTACACTATTACTATATTTATTTGTAACTTAAAAACTCTATCCTAACTTTTTTTCTAATTTTCAGGTATTTTGGAGGGTTAAATCGGTAAAATCAGGTGTACCGGTCAGTACACCGTACCATACCGTACCGAGCTCGGGTCGAAACTCCGGTACGACGGACTTTGTATGTAACTACCTTTAGCGTTTCGGTTTCTACATTTTAAAAAATTATATTGATATTCTTATAATTATAAAAGTGAAACATTTAGGTTTATTTATCATAATGTTATTGATTTCACTAACAAAAATACAAAAATAGTAGCGGATGTCGATGGTGGTAGACAATAGTGTCACTAGGGTCGTAAGTAATTATTGCGGATGAAGAGAGCGATAATAAGAGGCGATGGTTGCTCTATATGTGCATCGACACTGATGTAGTTATCAAGCGATGAAAGGATCTTCGGTATCTGCATAAATAGTCATTTCATCACTTTATATCTGCGTTGGTGCTAATGTAAATGTCAAGTGGTTCTTTTGTTACTCGATAACTATATCGATACCGACGTAGATATAGAGCAGTTCTCATCTCTCATCGTCGCTCTTCTCATCCACAACAGTCACCCGTAATCCTAGCGACATCATTCGCCACCACTAATGTCCTCCATCATCACCAACTAAAATATTAAAATTATTTTTTACTCTTTATTTTCATTGGTAAGACCGATAGCGTTATGATAAATTGATCTAGAAGTTTCACATTCGTTATAAGGATGTCAATATAACTTTTAAAGTGTAAGAATCGGATTACTAAATGTAACTAGCATCTTAGTTATTCTACATCCTAATATCAGTCGTATTTTCGATTGGTTGTGTTCTATGTTGGGTCATCTGACTCAAGTCAATTGCAACTTCAAGTTGATCGTTCGTGTTATCAAGACAATCACATCCGTATGTCAATCGTATTTCACATTGATTGTGTGCTATTATGCTGGCCGTTTCTTCAAGTTGGTCGTGCTTTAAAGGCAGTCAGCCATGTCCTTATTTTGGTTGTGCCTTCAAGTCGACCATTCTCAAGTTGATTATGTTCTCACATTACTACCCCCTTTCTCGAGTCCACTGCACCCTCATGTTGATCATGCCATCAACGCCACTGCATCTAATAAAGCCGATCGTTGCACGATCCAAGCAGATTGCCTTACTTGCACCAAGTCGATTACACGATGGAGGAAGACACAACAAGATCACCACAGAGGAGCATCCAAGGCATATGAGGCTGCCATGGAGGAAGACGCAAGATCACAACCGAAGTACCACCTAGCACATGGCGTGACCTAATCAATTAAAGTGGCTATAATACGGCCTTCATGATTGAAACATCTCTTCGTGATAGCATGCAAAGTGCTCAACATGACTTTTTGCAAAGCATGGGACTTGCATAGTGTGTGGCTTTTGTAGCTAAAAAATACATCTTGCTAATGTTCACAACCTCTTCCTCTTTGTCCACTATCTCTTTCTCTCGAATACTTCGATTCACTTTGTACTTTAAGTTCAAGAACAAAATCAAACTCATCGACTCGGGCTCCGATCAAAACATCTTAACCAGGGCATTTGATGTACTCGATATGGCCTTCATAGCTGAAGCATCTTTCCACATTACCAATTCACATATCCGAACATTCCCTAACATTATTTTGATTGCATGCAAACAAGTCTTTCCCCAAGCACAATTGGCCGAACTAAATAACTGGACCATAGATTTAAGAAATATAATACGAAACATGTAGCATTTTATTTTAAATTTTCACTTTCTTTTCTTGTTTGTTTTTCCTTCCACTTATCATCTCATCATCGTCTCTCTCTCTCTCTCTCACACACACACACACACACACACACTCTTTGCATATGCCACTGGCAGGATGACCTTCACATGTGATTGGCAAATGAAGTCTGTTGATCTTTAACTGTCTAAACTTGCAAAACTTGTAGAGAATATGAACATGATTCAGCAAGTCCAATACCAATAAACAATGAATCATTCCAATGGCCCATGTAAAATCATTTAAAAGTACTAGCATTATTATAAACAAATAATTCCTAAAACCTAAAACCTAGGCTACTTTTGTCCAAAAGTATAAAATCCGGAAAAATATCCGTTAGGTACATAATCTCTCTTTCCTCGCTCATGCCAAATATCCCAAAAACGGAAAAATGACAATCCAGGTTCACAAATGTGGAGCCAAGAACGGTATGAAATATCTCAATCACACAATTATGGCGAAATAAATGGTAATTTAGGTTACCTAGTTGATTTGATCAAGAGCATTTGGACCAGTAGCATGCGCTAAGCGTAAGACTTCCATGGCTTCCACCACCTTTTTCTTAAGTGCATCTGGAGATTCAATAAGATGTAGCACCTCAGTTTGATCCATCTCGAGCAGCATCCCGGTCACTTTGCCAGCTTGCTCTTGGTCTATTCGTTCCACAAGGGGGTATAGTTGCTCTCCTAGCATCTTAAGGACAAATTCCAGAGATCAGCACCACCAATCTATCAACTTAGCACTTGATAGATTAATCACAGCAACAGTAAAATTATTCCTTGGGTACAAGAATAATTATTCAGAGGTCAGAAGAGAGCTATTAATTGGAAAACTGAAGAAGTGAATGGAGGCATTGAATTCCAGTAATACTCGAAAAGGATTAGGTGCAAATACTACATAGAAGAATCTGTGAAGTAAACTATCATAAGTTAAATGTGTGGTCAAGGCTTTCTATATACTCTCTGCATAATTAATTAGGTCAACTAGTGCTTTTGCATGTGGCATGATATGACACTATATATAGTAACCAAGGTACATAGATCCATATTGAACATTAAGATCTATATGGCACATGACTCTAGAATCAATTTATTTCATTGTTGAACAAAACATAACTCTGAAATCAAAAGAAAATAGCAACAAAAGATGGATGGAAGGTAAAGAAAAATGTTTAAAGAGAGGAAAAGGATATCTTGAGGTGCCTGCATGATTACATTGCATGCCCAAACTAATGCCAAGGTATCATCAAAGAATTAGCAATATAATGATTATGATAAAAGCAAGCAGTCATCCTGACTAGAGACGTAGAAATGACATTTGACCTCACCCAAAATTAACTGATGCATTGTCATACTATGTTGCTGAAAGCTTAACATCTAGCAGCATGTTTGCCAATCAAAACATTCTTACCAGTCTTTGACGCTCAGGAGATTCAGAAGCTAAAGCAGAGGCAAGAGTCATAATTGGAATCGGAGAAGGTTGTACTGCATCCACTGAAGTGATATGAATACCACTTGCATCAAGTGGCATGGGCATCATCGAACCCATCAGACCCTGAGGCGACATCATTGGGTCAACCCCATTTCGAGAATTTTGCATGTATCTAAAGCCTTGATTAGCATTCTGCTGAATTATCTGAACATGAACAGTCACAGGTCATGACAATGCAGTAAAAAGAAGCTACATCAACAAAGAAAGCTAGTACCATTTTGGTGATGATAAATATTGGTTCCGTTTGTAGACAATAAGCATAACATTAGCAAGATAACTCTAAAAGAAATCAAGTAATAAAACATCTGTTGCAAAATGAAATAAGTACCAATGGTACCAGAAAGATTATAGAATTATGGAGCTCTAAACAAAACTTTGTGATCATTCAACAATACAAGCATTCTTGGTGAATTATATCAAAAATCCAAAGAAATGACTACAACTTTCTGAACCAGAAAGAACAATAATGCTAATCGAGTTAGGCTTTAGGAATTTTAACTAAGATCCTAAGAAACGACAAACTTTTTGAACCAGAAAGAATAATAATGCTAATCAAGTTAGGCTTAGGAATTTTAACTAAGATCCTAAGAAACGACAAACTTTTTGAACCAGAAAGTACACATTATACTAATGTTAAGCTAGGCTTAAAATCATAAGTGAGAACCTGATGATCAAAGGACTTCACAAATTGCTTGCACTCTAACTTCAGAAATAATAATTTTAGAACATTCAAGTATGAGATCAATTAAATGAAATATGCAATGGCAATTGTTTCCCTCAAGTCACTCAGCAAGTATTAGCAGATTGGTATAAGTTGGGCTCTGAAAATCTAAAAGTGTTATGTTATTCCAACTTGTGGTATATAAATAGAATTCTGCACCAGGTTTGAAGCAAAAAATGTATAAAAGATCTCTGGGACAATTATACAGCACACCCTCAGAATGACAGGGAGTGTGCCGTATAAAGAAAAACCTGAATAAAGAGAATTTTATTATATTAGGACCTCAAAGGAAAAACTGAACCAAAGCACATCAGAATGACAGAGTAATGAGTCATGAATAACTCAGGGAACATGTATTTTGAGTAGAAACATCAGGATATCAATCTAAATTGGTAAATGATTTGAACGTTTTCATCAGCAGTAAGAATGGACCAGCAAATTGCAAGAAGTTCAAAGAAACCAGAAGCCCGGCTGGCATCTTATGTAAAGATTAAAGATTAAATTAGATGTTTGAGAGATTTCCAACTAGTTGTACTAAGTCACAAGTTCATATAATATGTGAGAAAAACATTAGTGAATGTATTTAAACAAAAGTAACAACATTTGCCAGAATGAAAGCTTACTTGTTGTTGCTGTTGCATTAACTGTGGCGTCCCACCTCGTCTAGACCCTGTTCTCTGTCCAAGCTGCCCTTGCCTTTGTGGACTGTAAGGCATCATGTAGTTTGGAACAACACCTGGGCGAATGCCTGGAATAAGTTGTGGTTGGTATCCGTAGCCTGCTGGCTGAGAAGGAATGAGGCTGGAAACACCCTGTCCAAAATAGAGTTGCTGAGGGGCAAGCCTGGATGGAATAGGATGGTATCCAGGCATGGTGGGCATGGCAGGTGCCAGAGCTCCCGGAGAATTGAGACGAGCAAAATGAGCCTGCAAGCAAGTCTAATGAGTCATGTCGGAAGCAAAATCCAGGTAAAAACACAAACTATACAAATGACAGAAAAAATGAAATTACAGAATTTATACTATTCCGCCACTTGTCCAATAAGAGTCAACCAAATCCATATATCAAGATAAAATTGAAATATACAAAAATGAAATTCAAAATAAAAAAATAGTAAAACACTTATATGTGGAAAAAGCAAGAATGACAATATTCCATACAGTCTAGATGTTGCCAAGGTTCCAACAAAATTTAGGCCCCCTACAGACCCAGGTCTCCTAGGTGACAAGCCCTCTTTTCACTTCTAACAGTTCTATTCCATTTCCCTTCCTGTCACTCCTCTTTTCATTCTTGAAACCATCCATCATCAATCCTCTTTCCCTTACTCTATCTCTCTTTTCTTTCCCTCATCTCAACTATCTTTATGGACCTTTTCCCTACCATTTAATTGTCTTATTCAAGAGTTTGTTGAAAGACAAGACTAATTTATCAAGGATGTTTGAATATCCGGTGATTAATCTCTACAAAATATGGTAAATCTGAACCCTTATTTCGTACCTTAATGACTTAATTTAGGAGAATGATGTAAGATTCATGTTTGACTTACACCTAATTTATGGCTTGATCCATAAAGATCCAAGTCCAAAACCTGATTTATGTGCAGGACAAATTATACCATAACTTCATATCAACTAACAATTTCATACTAATCTTAACACATTGTCTTTAAAGTTCAAATAACTAAACATCAAAACCAGCATAGAACCAGACTTGGTATCATTGTATTTCTACACCAAAAGCATTACAGACCAGCTGAGATATCAGAATAACTCAATCTATTATTCAGCCTTCATAAACTGAGAATTAGATCTTATTTTTCTGAGACCTGGAAACTCATCGAGATACATAAAAGAATGAAGGCATAAAAAAAGGTAAAGAATGATACAACATATGAAGATGAGTTAAATTTCCTAAACATCAAAAGGTGTAATAGGCGTGTATATAGAAATTATAGCAAGTGCAATACAGTGACATTACAGAATACATCGAGGGTGAGGTGAAATATCAGCAAGTGCATATTCAAAAACAAGTAGCCTCTCACAGGAGGGCCCCATGCTCTGGGTCACTAGCTTGAATACACTTCAGATTTCAATCTGGTATGCCAATCATGGAACAAGTGTGTCATTATAAAATAAAGGAAAAACCATAAAGTTTCAAATATTACTGTTGTGCCACTCGCCAGAACCAAAATTTTCAAGAACTGTAATAGATCTTACATGCTTGATAAGAATGTACTTTTGTTAAAGCTGCACTATAACAAGCATGAATAATTGGAGCTCAGGCAATAAACAAAAAGTAGATATTGGCCAACAATCTGCAAAATATAGAAAATTTCCCAAATAATTGATGTACTAGAATGCTAAGTAATTATATACCTGCAACATAGCCCTTCTTTCCTCCCTGCGTTGAAATATACCTACATACAATGGTTTCTTTCCTACCATCTTCCCATTCATTCCATTAATCTGAAGGACATTGCATGTTAGATATACATTTTAAAAAGTGCAAGGACGTCTAAATCATAAAATAAAACAGGATAGCAGTTCCTAAGCATGGTTGCTTTACTTACAGCCCGATTAGCTTCATCCAAGGAAGAAAAGGCTAAAAAACCGGATCCCTTGCTTTGCCCATGGGTATCAAGCATAACCTGGATAGAATCATAGAAAAACATACAAAGACTTAAAAACCTGCCTGAAATTTACTAAAATGAAGGTTAGTGGTTCAGATTTTTTACCCTGCAAGAAGTTACGGTACCAAAAGGGGAGAACAGTTCCCTTAGTTTCTCATCATTTATAGAATCATCAAGGTTCTTCAAATATAAGCTAAGCCCCTGAAGTTTTTCCAATCTTCCATTTCGCTCCTGTTCATATTTGGCCCTTAATTCAGCTTCCCTTTCAGACTTTTTCTGAGCTTTCCCAACATACAAAACTTTATCAAACAAAGCTGTTCCATTAAATTTCTCAATTGCAGCAGCAGCAGCTTCCGGCATCTCAAAATTTACAAAACCAAATCCCCTAGACTTTCCATTTACATCTTTCATGACAACTCCACTTGTGATGTTGCCACATATCCCAAAGTAACTTTTCAAGTCCTCATCAGTGTAAGGTTCAGGCAAATTTTTAATATACACATTAGTGAATTTTGGAGGCCCATCAGGTTGATGTCTTTCTTGGCGTCGAACAAAGTGACCAACATGAACAGGTTTGTCATTAATCAACATTCCATTTAGTCGACTAATAGCTCTCTCAGCAGACTCTTCATTTTCAAACTGAACAAAACCATATCCTTTTGATTGACCAGTGATACCAGTAGCCACTTTGCAAGAAAGAACAGTACCAAAGGCGACAAAAATATCATGCAGTGACTTGTTGTCAATTGTTTTGTCCAGATTTTTAATAAATACATTACCAACTCCATTTTTCCGGATACTGGGATCTCTATTAGAAAACATAATCCTTATGAGTTTTCCATTTAGTGGTGTGAAATTCAAGACATCCCGGGCACGGGTAGCTGCAAAGCATTTGAATAATAAGGTCAAGATGGTTCATGTTTAAAAAATTGAGGATTATGTCATACAATTAAATTCATTGGCAAGATTGTGAAAAAAAATAAAATAACCTTTCCATATAATGAAGGCATATAGAATTTGATTGTTACAACTTACAAGTTGTATCTCATAAACTGGGATCAAAATTATTTCAGAAAGTTAAGCTTTTAATGACATATTGTTTAATTTAGTTAAAAATGAAAAAAAAAATTATATGAAACTGTTTGTCACCATTATTCAAAAGAATCATCAGTTCAATCACAAAACTACAAGGAAAACATTTCAGTGATCAGAAACTTATAACGTAGAAACCAATCAAGATCTGTAATCCTTCTAAAAAAATAGGGCAAAATTACTGCTTACAGTTGACTATGGTTCTCTGCTGCGGATACAATTTATAATCCTTTGAAACATATGGGCAAAATTGACTGCTTACAGTCTAACCTGCCCTTATCTTCCATTGTTTTATGCTTACAGTTTAACCTGTCCTTATCTTCCATTGGTTCTCTGCTACGGATACAATTTATAATCCTTTGAAACATATGGGCAAATTGACTGCTTACAGTTTAACCTGCCCTTATCTTCCATTGTTTTATTCTTAAAACTCAAATAGAAATTTATGAAAGTAATATGATACTGAACTTAGAATTACTAGTAGCATTAATGATAGCCAGAAAAGAAAAGAAACTTGCAATTTAAGCAAAACCTAAAAGATGACTATCTAATTAACAACCCTCATATATATTATATCAGCCTGATAAAATTAGCAGGTGAAGGCCAGGTTGAACCACAAAGACAACAAAACAAAATAAATAAAAACATCTGTTTGTTTTAGTGATACAATCTCAGAAGACCCCAAAGTATGAGGCTTTTCTAGAAAAAATTGTCCAAAAGAAATGATATCATGATCCATTAGTGATCATAAAGGTTACTACACATATACCCTTCTAGATCATTCAAGCAATGACACTTGAACTATCTTATGTGATCCATAATAAACAAACATCGATTACAGGGCTTCAAAAGACAATCCCCAAAATTTAGCACATTACTACACAAGATGCTTCCATGTCAAAATTGTCATACTTGCTCTGTTGAGGCAACATCCTGATATAATCAATATAATACTCGGCTACTTGGTCCGTTCTATGGATATTACCCGGTCAATAGTGTCAAACTAACACCAATAGATCTTAAGTAAATTCGTGACTAGTACAAGATAAGAGTCCTAATAAGAAATTAAGAATCAAAATTTGAACCATAAGTATGAAGCAACAAAAGACTTTTTACAGAGCAACAAATAGCACGACATGAAGTGATCATCGTCAACATTAATTTCCAAAAGCAGAAGACAAACACATTGTCAATTCCAAAAACCAGTACATGAAGGCAGCGATCATAAAAGACTAGTACACCTTATCAAGAGCAGAGCAAGAAACCGAAACATCAATGATAAAACTAATTGAGATTCGAATGGTTCTTACCGTCCTGGAGACTGTGAAAATTTACATAAGCATAGCCGAGGGAGACATTGCGGATTTGGTCCCTGCAAACCCTAACGGAGGTCACCGGCGCGATCTGGCTAAAGAGATCGTACAGCTGCCCCTCGTTGACGGCGAGATCAAGGTCCCCGACGTACAGAGACGCCCTGCCGAACGCCCCGCCCTGCGGCTGCGTCGACGATATCTGCAGCGGTGAGAGCTGTGACAGCGCTGCCGAGGTGCTTGCCATTGCCGCCGGAAGAGTACACTGGGACGATCGCCGAAACTAGCCGATCTAGGGTCACGCTTTCGATCCTTTTCCTCAAGATTTCTTAAGGCCTCCCCCTCGATCTTTTTGGAGGAAACCTCGAAGTGGTTGAAGCGGCCGAAGAAAGGAAGGCGAAGGGTCTTTTATAGTAACCCGGAAGGAATTGGAATCCCCGAAGCGTCGGGATCCTGTCCAACCCTGATCCCAAAACGATTCGTATTAAAACGGGGTGATTGAAACCCGGGGCATCATCCGACGGTCGGATGTTGGAGGACGCGTTCACCCGAATAGAAGTTGGATTGTGGGAAATCCCAATCCATCTGGGAAAGGGATGGGGGATTCAGCACGTGTAGGCGATGACGTCGACTCAAAAGTTTGGCGCTTTCGCCGGCGGTTGGGCTTGTTGGTTCAGCGTGACGGTTAAACAGTGTCGTATTCGGAACTATTTACTAAAACGCCACCGACTAAGCGCGAGGGGGGAAGACGGATCCCGTCGTTTCAGGGGATCCGATTTCTATTTTCCGCATCAATAGAAATCGCCGGTGTCGTCACCGTTTCGAGGACCAGAAAAAGGTCACGAGTTGGTGATGAGACGATAGACGAAACAGGGGCGGTTACCGCACCGTGAGATGAACCCGACTTACCAACTCCGAACCCCTTGACCGTAACGATGCGCGTAACGGTCGGCACGGTGTGCAGATGCACGACGGAGAAAAAGGAGAGATATTATAAATATATAATGAAATATCTAAAATAAATATCTCATAGGTTTAGGCGGTTATCTCAATTGTATCACATCTTTCCACTAAACAAATTAGTAATCTAACACAAAGATCATAATGTAACAAGCTAAAATTATTTTATATTTAAATAATAAAAAATATGATAAAATTAAGCAAGAATGTTGAAATAAAATAGTAAATATATTAATCGAATTCAAGATTTTAGATATATAATAGCTAAATTAGCAGTATCCGAGTGGTATGTTAACATGATTTTTTGTTCTTTGACCTCTTAAAATTAATGAACAGATCCATTAGATGAATTGGACTGCCACGATTAGCAATGCATTAAATCTATGAAAATGTGAGTGTAGAAATTGGCTTCTTAAATGACATTTGTTCCGAATGACAAAGGTGAAGGACAAGTGGGTGTTTTGTTTGGTGGCCATTCCACTCACAAAAGCAGAATTGCGGCAATTCCTGCCACCAGCAGCGCTCGGGCGGTGGCGACGGCAGCCGGACCGGCAGCGCTGACGATCTGCACCGGGAACAGGCAGTCGTTGCGCGACGCGTTCTTGGTGGTGATGACCGCAAGGCCCTCGAAGTTGCACGCCCTCACGTCCTGGTCCTGCATCTGGAAGTACATGTTGAAGGCGTAAGAGGCGTTGCCGCCGCGGTCCAAGTCGTTGCAGGAGGAGCCGTAGCCCAGCGCGGTGCAGTCGGACAGGGAGCAGGCGTAGTCCAAGTTGGCCCCCAGCCCGCTCAGCTGCTTCACGTCTGGGTTTAGAACGCACCATTGTTCCGGCAAGTACTGCACGCCGGTCGCGCGCTTCAAGTACTTGTCATTCCCCTTGCCGGAGAGGTCCATCGGGAACTTGGGCCTGCAGTCGTAGGTGAAGATCCCCCAGTGGCGCTCGAAGTTGCCCGGCAGGACGCTCTTCATGTCCTCGTCGATCAGGCCGAACAGGTAGACATCCATGTGCCCGGACCTCATCGGCGTCCCGTCGTTTTGCGCCATCTTCTTCAAGAATCCGTCGTAAAACCTCTTCGCGTTTTCGGTGTTGGCGTGCTTGTCGCCGTCGGTCGGCCAGCCGACCTCCCCGACTATGATCTTCATGTCGGACACGCCGGCCTTCTTCAGCGACCACACCAGCGTGTCGTAGTTAGCGTCGAACACGTTAGTGTACTGGTGGCCCTTGTCGTTTAGGTTGCGCCCTCCGCCGTCGAAGAAGGCAAAGTCGATTGGGAAGTCCGGGTTCTGGTAGAGGCTGAGGAAAGGGTAGATGTTGACGACGAAAGGAGCACCCTTGGAGTGCATGAAGCGCACCATGTCGACCATGAGGCTGTGGATGTCGCTGCGGAAGTCTCCCGCGGACGGCACCGGGTTGCTGTCCGGGGAGTTGTAGACGTCGGCATTCAAGGGGACAGTGGCCTTGATTCGGTTTCCGACGCCGGCTTCGTCGAGCGCCTTCTGGATGTTCTTGAGCGCAGGGAATGTGGTCTTCATGAAGGAGCCATTGTAGCTCCTCAGGAAAGGTTCATTGCCTACGGCAACATACCTGTATAAGAATGCACAAGAAGAACAATAATTAGATAATGGTGTGACTAAGACCTCACTACTATGAATTGCTTATAGATGAAAACAAATACCCAATGGAAAAGAAAAAGAACTGCTCATCTACAAATCAAACAGGATTATGACCAATAAACAGAATTCATATTGCAGATCAAAGATGAAGATATGTGTTAGTGATAACAAGTTGAATTAGTGTTGTAGAAGATGGATGGAGATACTTGATGTTGACTCCTCCGTCGTAATCATGCTTGGTGACGTTCTCCTTCACCCAATCCTGGGCGTGGCTGTAGTCGCTGCTGATACGCTTAAGCATATCGTTGGGGATGGCGAGCATGAGCTCGATCCCGGTCCCGGCAAAGGCACTGACCGTCCAGGAGTCGGCGTCGAACAGCTTGACCTTCGTGATCCCGTTGGCCTTGATCATCTGGACGACGGTGGTGGGGAGCAAGGGGTGGGACATTATGGTTCCCCAGTTCACGCCGAGGGCCGCCGCGGGTGAGGCCAAGACCAAGGCGGCGGCAACGGTGGCGCAGCAGACCCATGTCAAGATCTCCCGGCGGTTCATGGCTGTCGACGAAGAGGGCACCAATCGGTATCGGATCGTGCACAGAAGTCTTGGGTTGGCCTTTAAAGGTTGTCTTAGCGTTGAAGATGGAGGTCCGTCGGCTTCGGTGGGGAGACTCCCAGAAATGGAGGGTGGAAGAGGAGGGAAGGAAGGGGACATGTCAGTTATATTAATCGGGTCGGATGGACAATAATACCCTTCTCAACGGTTGGCTCAGAAAGAGAATTATGATGTCATTATATGGTAACATGGAAATGCAACTCATTAAATCTAACATTTGTCACTCTTAAAATTTGCAAAGAGAGAATATGTTAGCTAATTTAGTTTAGTTGATAAAGATTTTGATATATACTCGAATACCATTTTGTCACTTATCATTTAAAAAAAAACTAAAACAAAGAAAAAATATAATAAATAATTTTTATTAAATATAACTCGAGAGTGCTTACGACCTTTAATTAACCTTAATCATATTTTTATATTTATTGCTTTTGATTTCAAAATCATTGATTCCGATTTTTCAAACTGGAACTAGAATGGTTGATTCTTGATTTCAATTCGAACTATTAATATTTTAATTAATTAATTTTGAATATAAAAATTTATAATATTATTTTTAAATTTAAAAATAGATATATAACTATAGTAAGTATAATAACATAAGTAAAAACTTTATAAAAAAATAAAATTACAAATTTTTTAAATTTAAGAATTTGACCACTATACTATAGATCATATTTATGTTTTATTTTTATTTTTTAATCATATTTAACTAGTTTGAAATTGAAATCACCTCTGATTCGGTTTGAAACCGATAAATCATAGAGTCAGTTTGATTTAATTCCAACCCGATTCGAATCGAGTAGTGGTAAAGACTATCTTCGGATAAAGAAGATGAAGAATGATTATTTTTGAACACATATACTTTAGAATTAGTGAAGGTTAAAAATATTATAAGAAGATACTATCGAAATAACATCGTAAACAATGAGTATTTCATATTCTCTTAATCATTTGCTACAGAATACATTTAGAAAGCCAATAAAAAAAAATAGATTTCTTGAATTTTAATATTTTTTGAACAATTTCAGTAATTCTTATGTATGAGATTTCACATTAACAAAGAAATTTTAGGCCATCAGCAATATGCATCACAAATTTGCAGAGATGACGTGCTCATCTGCCTCATCTGAATTGATTTGGCATTCACTGCTATTTTAACCTCTAATGGAATCATCGCATTGCAGTGATAGACGATCCCATCTGCATCAAATTTGGCTTCTTCGTGTTGATTTAGCTGTCAGTACTACTTTTAATTGGAGAGTTGAACAATGCAGATATGGCTAACCTGTGTTGTTCTTCGCCAAACCAACAGCAAATGCAAATAAATAGTGACTTATGGGACGCATATACCATCGATTTGGTATAAATATTTGATTCTTTGTTGGAATTAACGAAGAAGAAGTGGCGATATGATCAATCTCTCTTTTCGTCACAGCAAGTTTGACGACAAAGGCGAAGAACCCTAAATATGGATTATTTTATTACTATATCCTTCATTTTAAAATATTAAATTAAATTCTATGATTAAATATATTTTTTTATGTATGAGTCATCATTAAGATATAATTTTATGTCATAATCGAAGTTAAAATCTTGAGTTTATCTCTTTATAAATAAAGATTCATGTAAAACATAAGTTGGAGAAGGGACAAGAAAAAGATTAAAAAAAAACTAAGAGATTCGGATTATAAAAGATTATAAATTATCAAATTTAATAAGTTTTTAGTTTTAAAGTATATTTTTTATTTTTTTTCTATCGTCCCAATCATTTTCTTCATAGATTTTCTAATATACTCGATAACAGTTGTTAAAGAATGATGAGAAATAATTTTATAATAAATGATTGGCAAAAAATAATGACATGAAATCTTGATTTGTTTATCACAAATAAAACATTATATTTTTAACATATCATGCTCCTTAATCAAACCATGATTTGAGAATAATCACCTTGATTTATAAACAAGATTCATACATAATCACTCTCATCTTAACATGTATAAATATATAATACTATACACCAATGAATTAATATAACCTTTTATCACATATTCTATTATGGTATCATTACATTACCAAATATATTAACTTTCGTATTTCACATCACATTACTTCCGGCTTAATCTATTCATTACTATATATATGATATGATGGTGATAAAGATATCACTCACTTATTTTAAACATGATCACTTTTAAAATCGATGATAATTTATACATCAATCTTCCATTACTCATTAATATACATTAAAGCATCTAACAATACTTTAAAAGAACGATCAATCATGATCTTCTTTATCAAAAACATACATCATGCCTCGGATAGAAAACACTAATGACAAAACATCCACTTAGTTGTATATTATCTATTTTGATGCAAATCATATTTATCACTCACTTATTTTAAACATGATCACTTTTAAAATCGATGATAATTTATACATCAACCTTCCATTACTCATTAATATACATTAAAGCATCTAACAATACTTTAAAAGGACGATCAATCATGATCTTCTTCATCAAAAACATACATCATCATCATGCCTCGGATAGAAAACACTAATGGCAAAACATCCACTTAGTTGTATATTATCTATTTTGATGCAAATCATATTAATTAGAGCTATAAGAAATAAAAAATAAAGGCACAAACTACCACAGATTAAGTTACCAACTTACTATATGAACTTAGTGTCACCTTTTAATCTACTCTAATAATATACTGTGATAATTTTGATGCCACCTATATGAACTTAGTGTCATCTCTTAATCTACTCTAATAATATACTGTGATAATTTTGATGCCACCTACCTATGCTGTAATCTAATATTTCATTCTCATATAAAAGATATCGTCATTAACTTTCAATTCGTTAAGGATTAAGTTGTTAGACGTAAGCTATATGTATCTGACATCCATACTTGACTCACTCATAATATCACTTATATGTAAGATTTTCATTTACATCATTTCAAGATTGAATAGAAGCTTAATCTTTAAGGGGCATGATAGTGAATCATTAGCATATGTAATATTAGGCAATAAATGATTAATAACATTAGGGAGGAAATCTTAGAGACAGTTATCATAAGCAACTCATTGTATCTTTCAACATATCATGTTGGTTAATCAACCCATGATCCGGTGCAATCATTTTGATTCATGAACATGATTCAAGAACAACCACTCTCTCCACACATCGTGTACGTATTAATGGAACTAACATAGCCTTCTCTCATATATTCTATCATCATAAACCTTGAAGCCAGAAGCAGCACCCGGAGCTCCTCTTCGTCTCGGCCATGGCGAGCGAGGCAAATAGTAGCGCAGGCGATGGCCTCAAGCTGCCAGAGATCAAGTTCACCAAGCTCTTCATCGATGGCTGCTTCGTCGACGCCGTCTCGGGTACAGAACCACTTGCGTTCTCTTCCTTAACTTGTCGACGGTACATATTCTCTCTTGTTTCTGAACCTTTTCTTCTTCCTTTGTCTTCCTCGTTCTAATCGTTACAGGAAAAACATTCGAATCACTCGACCCACGTAACGGAGAAGTGATCGCCAACATCGCTGCCGGCGACAAAGAAGACGTCGACTTGGCTGTGAAGGCAGCCAGAGAAGCCTTCGACCATGGCAAGTGGCCTCGCATGTCCGGCTCTGTACGTTTCTTCCTCTCCCCCCTCTTGATTGCTTCTTCGAACTATAGTATACCATCCTGCTAAACGGACGTCTGCAACTTCTCAATCGTGACCAGGAAAGGGGGAAGATTATGATGAAATATGCAGACCTGATCGAGCAGCACGCAGAAGAACTGGCGGCACTCGAGTGCTTAGACGCAGGAAAGCTGTTCTTTCTCAATAAGATGAATGATGTCCCGGTAGCTTCGAACTTGGTCCGATACTACGCAGGGGCGGCGGACAAGATCCATGGCGAGACACTGAAGCTGTCAGGGGAGTTTCAGGGGTACACACTGCGGGAGCCCATCGGAGTAGTCGGTCACATCATCCCTTGGAACTTCCCTACCATCATGTTCTTCTTCAAGGTCGCCCCTGCCTTGGCCGCCGGCTGCACCATGCTCGTCAAGCCAGCAGAACAGACCCCACTCACAGCTCTCTACTGTGCCCACTTGGCCAAACAGGTGCGAAATCTGATATCATTCAGCTCTTTCTCATCGAAAAAGTCTTCGATGCTACCACATAACTACATCCATATCGCAGGCAGGTATTCCTGATGGAGTTCTCAATGTTGTCACCGGTTTCGGAGCCACAGCTGGAGCTGCCATCGCTTCTCATATGGATGTGGACAAGGTGATTCCGAGATGATTCGTACTGGCAATCCACCAATTATCTTCCAAAGGGAAGATTCAGCTTGCTCATTGAAATCCCTTTTGGTGTCAGGTTAGTTTCACAGGATCTACAGAAGTAGGACGGCTTGTGATGGAGGCAGCAGCAAGAAGCAATCTGAAGTCTGTCTCACTCGAACTGGGTGGGAAGTCACCGGTTATTATCTGTGATGATGCAGACATCGACATGGCCGTCGATCTCGCTCGGACGGCCATCTTTTACAACAAGGCATGGATGGTTCTTTCACCCGATCATTAGCCCACCCATGTTTTCATTTCGATGACTCGTACGCAATCGCAGGGAGAAATCTGCGTGGCAGGATCTCGTGTCTACGTGCAAGAAGGAATCTATGATGAATTCGTAAGAAAGATAGCAGAAAGTTGCAAATCCTGGATCGTAGGAGACCCTTTCAGTCCGCATGTTCATCAAGGACCTCAGGTAATCTTCCCTGTTCTCTTCCACACCATATCACTCACTTATTTTAAACATGATCACTTTTAAAATCGATGATAATTTATACATCAATCTTCCATTACTCATTAATATACATTAAAGCATCTAACAATACTTTAAAAGAACGATCAATCATGATCTTCTTTATCAAAAACATACATCATGCCTCGGATAGAAAACACTAATGACAAAACATCCACTTAGTTGTATATTATCTATTTTGATGCAAATCATATTAATTAGAGCTATAAGAAATAAAAAATAAAGGCACAAACTACCACAGATTAAGTTACCAACTTACTATATGAACTTAGTGTCACCTTTTAATCTACTCTAATAATATACTGTGATAATTTTGATGCCACCTATATGAACTTAGTATCATCTCTTAATCTACTCTAATAATATACTGTGATAATTTTGATGCCACCTATATGAACTTAGTATCATCTCTTAATCTACTCTAATAATATACTGTGATAATTTTGATGCCACCTATATGAACTTAGTATCATCTCTTAATCTACTCTAATAATATACTGTGATAATTTTGATGCCACCTATATGAACTTAGTGTCATCTCTTAATCTACTCTAATAATATACTGTGATAATTTTGATGCCATCTACCTATGCTCTAATCTAATATTTCATTCTCATATAAAAGATATCGTCATTAACTTTCAATTCGTTAAGGATTAAGTTGTTAGACGTAAGTTATATGTATCTCACATCCATACTTGACTCACTCATAATGTCACTTATATGTAAGATTTTCATTTACATCATTTCAAGATTGAATAGAAGCTTAATCTTTAAGGGGCATGATAGTGAATCATTAGCATATGTAATATTAGGCAATAAATGATTAATAACATTAGGGAGGAAATCTTAGAGACAGTTATCATAAGCAACTCATTGTATCTTTCAACATATCATGTTGGTTAATCAACCCATGATCCGGTGCAATCATTTTGATTCATGAACATGATTCAAGAACAACCACTCTCTCCACACATCGTGTACGTATTAATGGAACTAACATAGCCTTCTCTCATATATTCTATCAGCATAAACCTTAAAGCCAGAAGCAGCACCCAGAGCTCTTCTTCGTCTCGGCCATGGCGAGCGAGGCAAATAGTAGCGCAGGCGATGGCCTCAAGCTGCCAGAGATCAAGTTCACCAAGCTCTTCATCGATGGCTGCTTCGTCGACGCCGTCTCGGGTACAGAACCACTTGCGTTCTCTTCCTTAACTTGTCGACGGTACATATTCTCTCTTGTTTCTGAACCTTTTCTTCTTCCTTTGTCTTCCTCGTTCTAATCGTTACAGGAAAAACATTCGAATCACTCGACCCACGTAACGGAGAAGTGATCGCCAACATCGCTGCCGGCGACAAAGAAGACGTCGACTTGGCTGTGAAGGCAGCCAGAGAAGCCTTCGACCATGGCAAGTGGCCTCGCATGTCCGGCTCTGTACGTTTCTTCCTCTCCCCCCTCTTGATTGCTTCTTCGAACTATAGTATACCATCCTGCTAAACGGACGTCTGCAACTTCTCAATCGTGACCAGGAAAGGGGGAAGATTATGATGAAATATGCAGACCTGATCGAGCAGCACGCAGAAGAACTGGCGGCACTCGAGTGCTTAGACGCAGGAAAGCTGTTCTTTCTCAATAAGATGAATGATGTCCCGGTAGCTTCGAACTTGGTCCGATACTACGCAGGGGCGGCGGACAAGATCCATGGCGAGACACTGAAGCTGTCAGGGGAGTTTCAGGGGTACACACTGCGGGAGCCCATCGGAGTAGTCGGTCACATCATCCCTTGGAACTTCCCTACCATCATGTTCTTCTTCAAGGTCGCCCCTGCCTTGGCCGCCGGCTGCACCATGCTCGTCAAGCCAGCAGAACAGACCCCACTCACAGCTCTCTACTGTGCCCACTTGGCCAAACAGGTGCGAAATCTGATATCATTCAGCTCTTTCTCATCGAAAAAGTCTTCGATGCTACCACATAACTACATCCATATCGCAGGCAGGTATTCCTGATGGAGTTCTCAATGTTGTCACCGGTTTCGGAGCCACAGCTGGAGCTGCCATCGCTTCTCATATGGATGTGGACAAGGTGATTCCGAGATGATTCGTACTGGCAATCCACCAATTATCTTCCAAAGGGAAGATTCAGCTTGCTCATTGAAATCCCTTTTGGTGTCAGGTTAGTTTCACAGGATCTACAGAAGTAGGACGGCTTGTGATGGAGGCAGCAGCAAGAAGCAATCTGAAGTCTGTCTCACTCGAACTGGGTGGGAAGTCACCGGTTATTATCTGTGATGATGCAGACATCGACATGGCCGTCGATCTCGCTCGGACGGCCATCTTTTACAACAAGGCATGGATGGTTCTTTCACCCGATCATTAGCCCACCCATGTTTTCATTTCGATGACTCGTACGCAATCGCAGGGAGAAATCTGCGTGGCAGGATCTCGTGTCTACGTGCAAGAAGGAATCTATGATGAATTCGTAAGAAAGATAGCAGAAAGTTGCAAATCCTGGATCGTAGGAGACCCTTTCAGTCCGCATGTTCATCAAGGACCTCAGGCAATCTTCCCTGTTCTCTTCCACACCATGTTGCTTTCTCTTCCTCATAGATTTCTCTTGCTCTGGTGAAGGTCGACAAGAAGCAGTTTGAGAAAGTTCTCAGATACATCGATCATGGGAAAAGAGAGGGAGCCACCATACTGACAGGAGGAGGAAAGGCCTGCGGTGAGAAAGGGTTCTACATTGAACCCACAATCTTCACAGATGTCAAGGTAGAGTTCTACAACCATTGATGCATTCTGAGAATGCAATTCGACTCTTCCTCTGTAACAGCATTCGATCTTTTGGAACAGGAGAGCATGCTGATAACCCAAGATGAAATCTTCGGACCTGTCATGTCCCTCATGAAGTTCAAGTAAGCCATACATAAAGATGAGAAGAAAGAACATTAGAGCGACCTACCAAAACTGTGTGATTTCTGGCAGGACAATCGAGGAGGCGATCGAGAGAGCCAACGATACAAGATATGGACTGGCGGCTGGGATTGTGACAAAGGACATCAACGTAGCCAACCGACTCTCGAGATCGATTCGGGCAGGGATCATTTGGATCAACTGCTACTTGGTATTCGATAACGATTGCCCTTTTGGTGGATACAAGATGAGTGGATTCGGAAGGGACAATGGAATGCATGCTTTGGAGAAGTATCTCCAAGTCAAGTCTGTGGTCATTCCCATCTATGGTTCTCCTTGGCGGTAGGCAGCATGCTTGAACAGAAGAAGGCAATGAACCACCTAAAAGCTATTGAATGAAGAGCAGACATTTTGGGACAACAACAACTACTACATCAGGAGAAGGTTCCCAATGAGGCAGACATTGGACTTCAGTTCTTGCCTGTGTTTCTGAGATTAATATTAATACTTTTTCATTTCATATGCTGTGACAATGCTTGGGTTACCATTTATAATATGCACATCTCATATGTTAATTAGTGGAGCTAAGACTACATCCTAACCATCCAGTTGCTGCAAGCAGCCAACAATACCAAAACTAAAGAGCCTCTTCAAAATGCAGGTTCTTTTACTGTCAGATGTGTCATGGTCAGAGTTTAAACATTTCAGATACTGGACCTGTTTTGACAATTTGATCAACATTTCGGAGAAGAAAAAAATACAGAAGAGAAAGGGCGAACAGAGGAAGATGAGGAAGAAGAAGCGATGGAGAAGGAGGGATGAGAGTATACCTTGAAAGATAAAAACCGACGAATAACAGTAGGCGACGTCGAACAAGAACGACGATGATGATGACATCACATATCAGTAGTGCTGTGAAATAGCGATCCAGAAGTCCCTGGTTTAAAGGACTGCAAACTAAGCTGCATGAATACTGTAAACAATTACATATAATGCTAATTAATTTCATAGCAGGCACCAATATGAATCCAAAATGGAAATGAGGTTTTGGTTGGTAGGAGACAAATACAAGGAAAAACTAAAGAAAGAAAGAAACTTACAAATAATACAAGCAATATTATATGTTCTCTCCATCTCTTTCTACCAACCAAAGAAGGCTTTGCCTGGCTGACCATCCTAAACCAACAGATGAAGGAAAGCCGGGGCTATACCACCCATATTGCATCATGTGTTCCCAGCTGGAAGTGGCCCCATGTTTTGGAGACCCTGGGCACGCTTGGGCCTCCACCGTGTTCGACCCCTCATAATCTCAGCCCCACTTTCCAGCCGGAGAAGATGCTGGCACTCGATGCCAGCCTCTGGTGAACCATCAGAACCATGGTTGGACACAGCAGTGAGTGATTGCAGCACAGAGTCTCTCCCACACTCCCTCCTGTACTCCAAGGTCATGCCGGCAAGCTCATGGCTCTCTAGGATTGAGATCGGTGCGCTCTGCATAATAAAATAATAAGATGTGGTCATTACTCAGTGCCACATAACTACTTAATCATGTCCTTCTACGAGCATGACAATAGCAACAGATTGGAGCAGGTCCACCAACCTAATAACATTAGATGCAGAAGGATAATGGTCAGCAAACTGCTGCACTTTTAGTGGTCCAGCAATGCTGACAAGAATGTTCAGCAACAGAGTAAAAGGAAGCAGAGACACAACATGCCATGTGCAACCACCACCATAAAACAGAGTGGGGAATCTAAGATGCTTCTTACATTGTGAAAAGGTTAAGATCTTCACACATGCAAATTGGTTAAGGTGGTCAGCATGCAGCAATTGGAACTCATGGTCTGAAATATGGTATGCCAAACAAAAGAGCAATTACAGAATGTAGGAACTGTAACATCGAGAGCTTCAGCATTTTACCAATAAGCTAATACCAAGCAAGACCTGTAAAATAATGCAACCTCTTAGTGCCCACATTTACATTGGCTATATCTATGCTCATCTTGTAACAAAATGCAGCATCCACGGAGATCATTCGGCTAGTTCGAGTCCTTGAAGTCAGCTTTAATTATGAAGTGGAAACAATTAAGTGTTTACCGAAAAGGTGCTTCTAAGAATGAAGCTAGTTATTTCCTTTTTTTTTAAAACAGAATATTTCTTACATGTCAGATAAGACACTCATCCAAAAGTACTCAACATATGGCTTATCACATGTCAATGTCGTCCTTTTTTACTTGAGATGAAAACAAGAAATTTTCAGCAATGTACTAGAAAGATTTAAAAAGAGGCAACAACTGCACTTATGTAGCCTTAAATTGTCATTTTCCATTTCAAATTAACATCTTGTAACATAAACTAAGTTACCTCGAGGATCCAGCCAATATATTTTACATTGTTCACATGTTGATTGATATCCAAATCACCCCATCGAGGCTGCATTTGATAGCAAGGGAAATAGTTACAAACCACATATATAGCATTTACAGAAACAAGTAAATAAATCTGTAAGAGCTAAAGATGCAGATCACAGACTTACATTCAGCCCCCTTTTAATAAAATCAGCAGTATTATCTTCAAGCTTCTGAACCTTTCTGCTATCCTCATCTATAATAGGATCACGATCCACAAAATATGGTCCTATTTCTGCTCTAACTTCCTCTGGAATCTTAGACAGTCTCCTAGTCAGTTTGTTCATCATTACCCACACACTGCATGTGAAAGCCAAAACCAGGAAACATCGTATGAGCCACATACCATTTGCAAAACAAGCATTAAATATGCTTACTTGTAAATTTTTCAACCACCGAATGAGATCTTCTGTAAAAATAATGTAGATGTAAGGCATATATAGGAACCAACCTCGTCGCTCGCAGAACAGTTTGGCCCGTTCGATGATCATGCACATGCCAATCACGACGCATCCCATTTTTCCCAGATGAAGCCACCCATGTATCTACTTCCACAACATCTTCCCTGAAAAACAGGAAAAAAGGATAAAATTACCATACTTAAAAACGATGCATAATAAAACTGCCATAGAAGGAATGAAAAAAGTAAATCACTTTGACCAAGCAAGCAATGGAGAGGCATACTTAAGAACACGAAAATACTAAATCACAACTAGAGAGAACAATTTATTCAAGAAAAACAGTAAATTTAATACATAAATTTTAACACAAGTAGCATCCTCTGAAAAACTGTTAAACCAGGGTTCTAGTCACGATAGTTGCTACTTGCAGGAGAAAGGCGGTGCACACTCTTTGGTGGGAGCCTCATGCACTCAGCTTCCCTTTTTAGCTCGGTCAAAAAGATTAAGAAGGCTTAGGTTAAAAATAGATGACAATTTCTCCTTGCATGTACTGAAGAAAATTTATGCTAGACAAAACAAAAAAAGCAGCAATCATACATATGAAGTATTAAAGAAAATCCCTTGTACCTATAACTTGCTTAGCGTTGAAGCTTTTCATAATATGGAATGTGCCAAAAATCAAGTATTTTGTCATTAGTCAAGAAGAGAAGCAATGGTTCTAATCTAGAGAAAGAATATACCAGGAAGGATATCGTTCTACAAGGACCTGCATCTTGGTTACTACCCAAATCAAATTTTTCTTAGTCATTTCAGGAGTCGAACCAAAGCCATCAACCAGGAGCCCAGCACTCCTTGCATGGTTAAGCGCTGTTTCCTGCATACAGAATAAGAGCAAAATATGCTAAAGAGGGTTCAAAAATTAGGTGAAAAATCAAGCAAATATCTTTTGCCATACCTGTAGATGATTCATTAAAGTCTCTATAGAAGCTGTTCGATCTGCCCCTATCTCATACGACCGAATGGAGAAATTCTGCCTGAAGTCTAGTCCATCCTGCATCATCTTTCCGAGCCCAAAAGCATCAGCAAGCATGTCAGGCCGCCTGGGCTTCCAGTCAGTAAGAGTGAACTGCTTCTCCGCTGCCAAGAAGATAGTGGTTATGGCAGCAAAAAGAAAGCTCCAGTCTGGCAACTGATTGTAGAATGTCCTTGGGGCCGAGGGAGCATCATCCTCGACAGTTTGAGCTTCAGCTTTCAGGCCGACCTTGGTACCATTGACCTTAGGAATTGCTTGGGCCTGTGCCTTGACCTCCATGGCCCCCGATTGTGAGGCAGGCTTAGCAACAATGCCTCGGATACCCAAGCGCTCAGGGCCTTCATTGATGGGCTTTGGTGCTTTTGCTGAGGCCACAGACGAAGAAGACGGGACAGGGAAGAAGGCCGAAGTCACCATGGAAGCCACCATGATGGAAAATGAGAACTTTCAGCACTCCTCTCCTCTTGGTTAACCTGAACTAAAGATTAAATCCTATAAGATACATTAGCAGATCTCAAGAATTAACTCATGAACAAGATCTCACCACCATTTTTTGAAGGAAAGCTCTTTAACTTTATTTTCCGTAGAATTTTCTCCAATAAAGTTGACCAAGAAAAGCAATCCGTCTAAACGAAACAAATATTCCGACAAATATAAAGGAAAAAAAATAGAAGCGGCCAAGGTCAAATTAACGAACGCACCACATCCAGGGAAATTATAGCGATTCCACAGCCAAAGAACATGTCTTTCCGATAATACATTCAACCCAAACAAGAGAAGTCACAGGGATCCATCCAGCAGTCAAAATCCCTCTTTCAATCAACCAAAAAACACATGAGCTCACAACGAATCATCCCCAAACCTTATCTTTATTAGGTTCTCCTTCAAATTTCAAAACCTCGTGTTCAAAAATCAAACAGATCAAGGTCAAAACCCCCAACACGCCATTGCAAAACCCGACAAAGATGAAGCATGCTTCGAGAGATCCAAATGCGAGGAAAGAAAACAATTCGAACGGAAGCAGAGATCCGGTTCGAACCTCAGACTGGACGCGGGTCTGAAGACAACCCACGAGAGGTTCGACCGGGTTATCCTCTTCTCAGCAATGTACCGCCACGGGAGCCCTACCTCGACGTCCTTCCCCTTCGTCTTCCTCGACGGCGTGGCCTTCGTCCTCCTCCCCGGAGAAAGAGGTGGAGAAGAAAGGCGGAGGGCACTTTTTCGTACTTCTCTTCACATCTTCCAAAGCCAGCGCTTATCTACACGACGCGATTCCGCGTATTTAAATACGTGCGCTGTCATCCTCACACCGCTTCGGTAGTCGGCGCCACTTCAAATAATTATATATATATATATATATATATAATAAACAAATTAGGAGGAATTTTTTTTATTACGTTGTTTGAAAAATATATGGGAGAACATAACATGTTTTAAAACATGTCAAATAAAGTTTGAAACCATAAAGTAGTATTAATAAATAAAATTAATACATCATTATCAAACCAATATTTTAGGTATACCCGGTCACAATCGTCTGACGATATGAAGCAAAACGAAAAAGATTAGAAAGATAATTTTCGGAGGGATTTGATGCTGTTATTGAATCTTGATGAGTTCCGAAGAGTTGCATTCAATTCCACCATTATGTGAGCTACAGGAAGCTTCATCCTGTTCGATGACAGATACAGCAGCACCCCACCAAACTTCTCCCATTCGTTGCCTCCATCGTAGGCGCCGTAAATGTAGAACTTGATGATCCAAAAACGCCATAGGAGGATTGGAAGAACATCGAATCGCAAGTTGACGTGTGCTGCATTACCTGTTAGAACACATGGGTACGTGATAGGGCGGGCATATACCGGCGACACACGCCCGTAGGCAGACTCGCAGCCACATCATCATCGGACGGCCTGCGGAGCTGAGGTGGCAAACCGCATTAGCGCAACACGTCGGATTCATATCGATGTCATGTATGGTACATTGAGTGGTACAATATCATCGTGGGGTGGTACGATGGCATCCTGGAAAGCTCGGGATGGTGTCGTAAGGTACGTGACCCCCCGGAAAGCCCAAGACGATGTCATTCGGCACTAATCTGTGCAGCCAACCGACGCCCACGTGGGAAGTACGGGTCGATCACCCTAGCGATCGACGATCATTAATCAACCAAGTATAATCGACTCTGCATGCATGTATAAAAATTTACCCCTTGGTCGTCGAGAGGGGGGGGGGGACTGAGAGACAGAAGGCTAACTTAATCTTCAGAGGGATTGGGTTGGGAAATCTTTCGATCCCGACGACCACGTGACGAGGCGCCAGATATAGGAAGACCGATGGCCACCTTTGCTACCCTAAGTGTCGAACTGGGCAACCTTAGAAGACCAACGCCCACCTCTGCCACCCAAGCGCCAGACCGAGTGATCTTGCGCATCTGGGGTCGAACCTAGCCGTGTTGACTCTCCGACAACGACATAAAGAGACACTATAAGAAGGGCTCGAGACCTACACCTCGATCGAGCAAACTCACTCTCGAGTCGTGTAACTTAACTATGAGTTTTTGACTCCCCTATAGGAGGGAGTACTGATAAGACCATTTAATTTCACATTGATTATAAAGTATGATAATCAAGGGCTCTCTTAACCTCAAAGGTTCCTTTTTGAAATTTATATGTTTTGAAAAAATAAAATCATATGAGTACGCTTATCGTCTAAAACGAATAATTTCTCACCAATAGTACTGTGTTGTCAACTGAGCACCGGGCTTGGGTGCGGAGGGCGGCTTCACAAGGATGCACGGCGCCACGTAGTCGCAATTCGGAGCTTTTCCTCGCGTCCTCGATCAGTTTCACAGTCTCCACGACCGAGGAGCTCGAGATCTTGCAGCTCGCCGCCGAGACCTTCGTTATTGAGTAGCAGTTGCCATAGTGACCTCCATCGGAGGGCAAAGACTTGGTGCAACAGTTGGCGTGCATTCATGGCGAAGCAAAGATGGACAGTAGCTACAGGGTCCTAAGTTAATGGCTTGTTTCCGTCTCTGCCATGCCTCGGCGATGAGGACACCGAAGGTGGAGCACATCTAACCCATCTGCTCGACGAATTGGTTCTTTAGATAGGCAATGTACTCCAAGGAGACATCCTTGATGAGATACTGAAGGTGGACGCCGAACGGGGCCGGCGGTGGCCCCGACGTGAACCTCCGTGGGTCGGGCACAGTCTCGACGGTAGATAGTTGTCAGTCCATTACCTCATATAATTAATTATATTTAATATTTTTTTTATAATTTTAAAAATTATATTAAGATTAATAAATCAAAGCGAAAAAAAATGGTGATAGATCCTAAAATATAAAAATCTCAATATAATTTATAAAAATGTAAGAATCAAAATATTAAAAATAATTAATTACATGAATTAATCTCATTGACAGTAAGAGCTGCTCCTATAATAGAACTAAACTTCTTTGATCATTGATAATGATCAAAATAATGAGCTGATGGGGATAATAATGACGATAAGACTCAGGCTGACGTCAACTGCCCCAGATGATGCCTCATGCCTCGGTTGACCCGACAACACCTAGTCAAATGGACTGGAACGTCGCCCGAGGCACATTAACGTCCTGCTCAGGCCCAATCCTTCACGTCACGCCAACATCACTGTCAGACGTTGCCAGGAGTACGATCCTGCTCCCTGCAAAACAGGCACATCAGAAACAGTAAGCTGCTCTATAAAAACCCCGCGTTATGGGAGAAGTGAGAAAGGGGAGGGAAGAGGAGGAAGAGAAACACCACTCCACTCCACTCACTGACTTGATCGTCGGAGGGGTCGGGCCGAGCTTCCGACCCGACCTGTGTGCAGGTACGAAGACGGAGCTGTTTCTTCCCAACGCCGCGGAGTGGGTTCTTCCCCGCAGGACGCCCCGACGAGCCCCTACGTGACCCGATCCCCACGACCGGCCTCATCAGCAACCCCCGAGGGACTCCGAGCAAGATTCCCGTCCATTCAGACCCGAACCAAGCTGTGTCAACATGAGCAATTAATAGCTAGTTTTCTTTATTTGATGCTCTCCCATGCATCACGTATCGAATTGGCATTGATAAAGTTGAATGAGGTCCCCCATGACAAACCAAGAAAACGTAGCTTAACCATAAACCATTGAAGGGCCGAAGTAGTTAGGCCAAGTGTTGGTAGTCCAAGAAACAATTAAAGAACACATTGAATGCCTCTCATAAATGCTCCAAACCTTCTCTGATCAATCTGATAAAAATAAGACAAATCTTCTCAATCACCTCACACATTCTGCAATTCCATTTACTGCTTCTATCAATCCGTGTCGAGATATAATTTGTCAGCCTATCTTTCATTATAAGTAAGCATTGAAATTGTTATTACTGCCTTTTAAGAATCTAACACCAAAGCTTTTTGTAGGATGTAAATAATGGTTGTGTAATTGTTGTTTCTTACTTGGAATGTAAGTTTCAAACTTATGAGAGAGATTAATTTTCGAATTTCTATTGCATTCTTTGATGCAACAATATGTATATTGATAGATGATGCACTAATAATTATTATAAGATATAATATATAAGATTTATTGGGCTGACAGCCAATA
Source organism: Musa itinerans (assembly GCA_001649415.1). Taxonomy (NCBI): domain Eukaryota; kingdom Viridiplantae; phylum Streptophyta; class Magnoliopsida; order Zingiberales; family Musaceae; genus Musa; species Musa itinerans. The sequence goes on along the minus strand of LVTN01000521.1, from coordinate 17,686 downwards.
GTCACCCACAGCTCACCCCCTCTTAATCTAATCCTAATTTATATTATGGGAGGTGTGATGATTACGAAAATATGTATAAATAGGGCAGCAGTAGAGATCTTGGCAGTAACAAAAAGGAGGAGAAAAAGATAGAAATCTAAGGAGAAAGAAAGGGAAGAAAACAAGGACAATGCGGAGAGTCCGTTCTCAATCATCTAGCAGTGCTTTCATCTCAGATTAGATCAGATCTACAATAGATTCTTATTTTGATTACTTGGGGAGAATTAGGGAGCATTTAGATATTGTGCACAATGACGTGATCCTTGTATCCCAATTATTCTCTTATGATTGTTGCTAGGGTTTTGGGTAAAAGAGTGAGATTTGTATATTCATTATTATTCTCTAGTTTGGCCTGTGATTTTTACCCTTCACATTGAAGGAGTTTTCCACGTATATCTTGGTGTTCTATTTGATTGTGGTTCCATTTAATTCCGTTGCATGTTATAGCCTGCTAGTATTTGTTCATATATAAAAGTTATTTCTCTTTATATCCCATCAAAACTCTCATCAATATAGATTGTGGGATAGATTAATATATAATCTTAATTTTAAGTATAGAGTAATAGAAAATTATGATACAGACAAATATAAAATGATAACTTTGCATTCGTTACATATTCTAATTCTCGATTAATCTATGATTTGAGTACATAATTTGAATACATGATAAAAATCTTTCTCTCAAAACCTATAGAAATAGACATTACCTCAATAAATGAAGTCATCCCTTTTATAATAAATTTTTCATAAAGAGATTATTTTCGTGACTTAAAAAATATTAGAAGTCCATATTTACTTTGTAGATATTTTAATTTGAGTTTATAAAGACTACAAATCATCATAATATGAGATTTTAAACTCATTAAGTTATGAATACCTATATTTATCTCTTAGTAAGATATGATTAATTTTTTTATTTCAATACAGTGTGATTCATTTTCATTCAATTAAATCACTTACCTCGGTTTATATAATTCACTTAGATAACATACCTTATTTTGTTTGAGCCAACTTGAATGATATGATTTAGTCTTTTTCTCATCAATTTTGATTCATCTTACTTCAATTTTGACTCCCCTTTATATTCAATTTTAACTCAACTCAAACTTTGTATTTACTTGTATAATTTGATAATTAATTGGGAAAACAAAAAAGACAGTAGTCTTTAATTATCCATGAAGAAAATAAAGATAACTATTTTGATTAGATTGATCCGAATTTTGATAAAGTTAATCAAAGATAAGATAAATTTTTATCTTATGAATGATTATTATGGATAGCATGATATAGATTGTAAAATTCTAAATTTTTTTTGTGTATGATGATCACATCATAAGTGATTACATCAAGCTTTATAAAAATATGGTTTTCCAAAGTCATGTTAAATTTAAATCAAACATTCTGCAAGCCAAAATCTGAAAGAAAAAACTTAGGGAGAAGAAAGGATCGGAGAGAGAAGGATGGTGGCAAAACAAAACTATCTATAGTTTCTAACCTCTCTATCCTTTTTTGTTTGTTTCTCTTTCTACAGCACCTCTCACTTGTTTCAATGTCCCAGCTTACACTGTAAGCAGCATGTTCGATTAGTTCGCGCTACATTCATCAATGAATGAGTTCATGACCCCAATATTAAACTTAGGTGGGCTGCAGAAAGAATTTTAGGTGGATGAGATTAGTGTTGGTGAACAAATGTGATGTGGTTGGTGAGTCAGCATGACCTGGTCCACGGGTCGATGTCAGGAGTCTCCTGTCGGTTGAGCAGGATGCTGAGGTTGGTCGGGCCCTCCCGACGAGGTGCTGATCAGCGTTCCTCGGCCTGGGTGTTGGTTGACGGCTCGCTGTGGAGTTGTCGGTCGGCGACTTCAGAAGTTAAGACGCTTCCCGATCGCAGGTGGCTGCTCTCCTGCAAAAAATGGCCTTCGTCGGGTGATTCCCGACTTTGGCCCCTCCGACGAGCAAGTTAGCGGGGGGTTCAATTGTTTCTCCTTTTCTTTCCTTTCTCCCTTCTTTTTTTCTCACCTCCTCCTCCCCCTCTGCCGGATGCCGGCCAGAGGTCTTTATACTATTGTATGAGGGTTGGCGTGGTGGACGTACCAAACAGTGCTTTGGTACAATCTCTGATTCGGCATGTTTTGGGGGCGTCGTTATCGTGCGACTCCCGAGACGCATCGGGTGGCGCCTTGGTACGGTCTCTGACTCGACGTGTCTTGGGGGTGTCGTCATCGTGCGACTCCCGAGACATGCCATGTGATGCCTTGGTCCGGATTCTGACATGGCGTGTGGCATCAGCTATGACATGTCTTGGGCCAGAATATGCCTTATCAATTAGGACCTCATATGTATATGTATAGTATTATTAGCAAGGGATCAAAAGTATAGTGGCATCCTCATAAGCTTCCTATGTAACTAAAGATATTAATTCTTAACCCCATTTCTAGAGAAAATGAGTCAAAATGCATCATTTATTGATGAGATAAGAATGCAAAACAAGAAGCAACTTCTTGAAGAAATACTAGTACACCTGAATTGGAACTTAGTGACCACAAGAGAGCCATTAAGGAGCTATTGATTTGACATTTGGCAGCAGATAAGATGTAAGCTTCCACTGTCAGGAAGATGATGATGACTTGCTAGCTATGAGTTTTTTGTTTTGTTTGACCTTACCCATCTTTTTTATGTTATTGTGTGCTGAATCATTAACCTTCACAACATCTTGTTCCAAAGAAAGCTTAGGGGTTTGATCCAACCATGAAATCAAGCATTTAGGGTTCCATGTCATGCTTGGCCTAAATGAGATTAGAGATTGTTATTAGACTCCAACTTTATGGAGCTCCTCCTCGGTATCATTCTGAAAAGGATGGTGGTAATCATAAATTTTAGATAGCTTTCATCTTCAAATTGAATTCTAAGTAGTTGTTAATTGGATTCTAAATGAATTCAAATAACTAAGTAGGTACTCGATCGGGATTAATGAGTTCCAACTCCGATCAAATTAGGGACACCCCATCAATTATTATTTCTAGATAGAATATCATACATTAATTATTTTTTTATGTTAACATTATCTATAATATATCGGGTTATTGGGTCACAAACCCATGAGGTTCACATCAATCCATTAAAATAATATCGACGACTCATTCCTCATGTCTGTCTTTCTTCGCTTGTCAACTAATTCTTACAAACTTTTTATCAATCAAACTAATCTAAAATATTAAAATATTATATCGACGACTCATCATTAGCACACTAATATTTAAAATATTAAATATATCATATGAAATTTTAAACCTAAAAATACGTAGATACACTACCACCGAGTCAATCTTTAAGTAATGCAACAAGAAGTTAATCACATGATAACCTTACTAATAGATAAAAAATTATTATTATTATTAAACAAATTAAAATTAATATATATATATATATATATATATTCCATTATTGATTAATCAAGCAAGTCAATCATACACCTTGTATAGATATCCCATATGTCACACTATATTGATCTCCATCTTTAATTATTCTTTGGCTATTAATAAAGATTCTAAATGATGATTGGTGTTAGTGCCAACAGCTTTATGCCGTGGTCTCGGGCCAACACGGTTGGGTTCGGGTCCGAATGAACGAAGATCTTCCTGAACAACCCTTAAGACTGCTGAGGTAGCCGACTTCGTTGGTCCGATCGCGATGGGCTCCGTGTTTTCTCCGGGTGGGGACTCCTCGCCTGGGCGTTCGGTGGGAGGCACTCCGTCTTCGTCCCTACACACAGGTCGGGTTGGAGAGCTTGGCCCGACCCCTCCGACGCTCAAGTTAGTCGATGGTCTCAGGGGGTTTTTCTCATTTAATCGAGCCTTTTCTTTTTCTCCTCCTTCCGAACGCGAGGGTTTTTATAGGGAAGGTTACCGTTTCCTGATGTGCCCATTTTGCAGGGAGCAGAGTCGTACCTTTGATAACGTTTGGCACCGGTATTGGGGTTACGTGAAGGACCTGGCTCCTACAGGATGGCGACGTGCCTCGGTCGGCGTTTTGGTCTGCTTCAGCTAGGCGCTGTCAGGTCAGACCGAGACAAGCGACCCCCGTAGCTCCTCGATATGCGTGACCTAGGAGACATCACCCGGGAGCAGGTGACGTTAGTTCGTGTCCCATCATTATTATTACCTTCATCAATTGGTATGCTTTTAAACTTCTTATAATTATAAGAATATCAAGAATATTTTAGACATATATCTTTTTAATTCAAAGAAACATTATCTTACCAAATCCCTCTAAAACTCTCATATGCTTTGCGAGCAAGACAAGATAGGATGGGAGATGAAGAAGCAATGCGGAAGGAGGCCATGACTTCTTCCAAAGTGTGATATAGCTTGTTTTGCACCTATTATTCGCATACCTATCTAATTTATTCACTTTGTTTTCTTTCTCGTGGAAGCAACACTTGGCCGCCTTTAATGGGGGATAGCGACAAGTCAAGACGTAGGTTGGCAAGTTTCTGCATCACGTCGAATTTAGTCTATTCGTCCATTAGAGAAAACAAGAGTTGCTGAGCAATCTTCGTCATGTCACGATAAGGTATCGGTATCGGTCCGATGAATATGGTGGTGTGAAGGTGAATTATGCGTTCAAATCTTGTATATATCCTTTTATATTTCATATGGTTAATTTAATATTTTTTAATATATTTCTTTCTCCTTTATTGACATACTCCATGAACAAAGGTACCGTGGCTGATGAGTCAGCACGGTTATGTCCGTGGGCCAATGTCAGGAGCTCCTTGGCGGGTAAGTGGGATGATGAGGTGGCCGCATCCTCGGGAAGGGATGCTGGGAGGCATTGGTTGGGATCCGGAACAGCTCACTGATCTGCTTTTGTGTGATGGGTGGTGTCCCTTAGGTCGGGCACTGGCCGCTCAGGGATGGCTGCTTTGAAGCGCCTCGGGCAGAAGTCAGGCCGGCTCGATCGGTTGGGCCCTTGTGAGGAGGCGTTGATCGGTGTTCCTCGGTCCGCCGATCTGGGTGCCGTGTGCGATGGGTCACATCTCCCTGGCTCCGAGGTGGATGACAACTCGTCCTCGTGCGTTGGGCAGCGATTCCCGGGTTGAAACGTCCGCCGGTCGGGGGAGGCCGCCTTCTTGCAAAAATGGCTTTCGTCGGGTGCTCCCCGACTTTGGCCCCTCCGACGAGCAAGTCAGTCAGTCTTGTAATCTTTTTTTCTCCCCTTTTCCTACCGGGTGTCCACCGGGGGTTTTATACCATTGTGTGAGGTTCCCCCCCCCCCTCGGAGCCCCTCGTCGGCGAGTTGGCGTGTTCGGGGGTGCTTGGACGGCCTCAGTCGACATCGCCCTGAGCTCTCGGGATTGCATAGTGGCTCTGTACGAAGCCCGTCGAAGCGTGTGCCGTGGGGCTCTGACGACGTGTGGCATCGGATTCTGACATTGGCAAGGACGTGACATGTGGCGTTGGTGGCGTGACGTTGAGGATGACTCACCTAGGAACCAAAACATACCTTATCACTTCGAATTCTAATTTTTCATGAGTTCAAACTTGACTTGTCGAGCCTAATATAATATATGCATCGTGATATAAATTGAATTCATTTCTATCCATAACTATAGATGAATCATGACATCGATTCTAGTTTTTATATTTCACTATTTTATTGTAATTTCTCGAAAACTAAGTAAAAGAATAATTGTGCTAGAAAAAGATAGGGTAATTTACTTAGACAAATCTTCATTAATTGATCTTTAACCTCTCCAATTTATCATAGCCTTGTTTTTCATAAACGATTAAATATGTTGTTAAAATTTTAAGTTTATTATATGGTTTTGAAGAGCTAATTACATTTTAAGTTTAAGTTTATTATATGGACCCTATTAGAATCACAATCTTGTTAAAAAATTTATATTGAGATCTTTATGGTTTTCAAAGTGAAATAAATGACGTCATTTGTCCTAATGTCGTAAGTTACATTGATAGAAAACATAACACGTGACACCACATGTTTGATCGATCCAAAAGTGATAGACAAAAAAGTGATTTTTAATATCCCTTTCGTAGTGTGGAATATTGAAATTATCTTTTTGTTGATAAAATCGTTGGAAACGAAAGGAACATTGAAATTATCTTTTTAGTCATTATATTCGTACCATTTCAACACGTGATGGCACGTATTATGTTTTTCATCGAAGCTAGTGACATTAGAGCAAATATAATTATTTATTTAATCTTCAAATTTATAATGATCTCAATATAAATTATTTTAAATAGACCACCATGTTAATAAAATTTAAGTAAAAAAATAATATATAATTAGCCCGATTTTAAAAAAATAAATCAAATCGAATCAAACATGATCTTCTCCTCTATCTTTTTCTTCGGAATCGATTCAAAAAGAAATTAAAAAAATAAATTGATTGAAATATGATGATAAAATTAAATTTAGAAAAAATAAAGAGACCTTTGGATAAATCCTTAATAGATTGGCATCAACTCATAAAAGCGAACTAATGAGATTTTTTGTGAGTAAATTGTCCAAAAGAAATATATTAATTAACTTAATACCGTTAAATGTCTGAGTCAAAATATGAGGGAAGGAGTCACACTCATGACAACAAGCATGGTTATTAGTTAAGTCATCCGGTGATTAAAAGATTGAAGTGACATGATGATGAGAAGGTTATCATGGGATCATATATTATTGCAAGGATAATACTTAGATATCCCAACATGTCTGCCCCATGTAGGATGTGGATTGCATCGTCCCCCATCCACATCTTTTCTTATAGCGCCGGAGACTTCCATGTCGAAGATAGACTCGTCACTGTGCACCAAAAAGCTGTACAAGCCCTGAGATAAGGGAGAACAAAACTGGTGGCAGAGAATGATTGGTAGCGGAGACAGTGGCACCGAAGACTCGTGCACGTAATTAGATCTCGAGGCAGCAACCGGCATGGATGTTGCCGGAATATTCTTCTGGCACCTCCACCTTCTTCCACATCGCCGTCCCTGCCTCCATGATGTAACCCGTCTGCGCCCCACCGTGGGTCTCCGACCCCATCACCATCAGGCCGCCGTCCCACGCCACCAGCTCCGGCGCCACCCTCGCGTCCCCTGGCACTTCCGCCACCGCCCTCCACCCTGCTGCGTCCAGGACCGCCAGTTGCCCCCCCTGATCCCCCCGGCTCATGTACAGCCTTCCGTCCCCGCCCACGACGCACGTCTTCGGGCACGTCCCCTCGTCCAGCTTGTCCTCCTCCATCGCCCCCCACTGCCCCGCCGCCACGTCGAGCGCCTCCGCCGTCCTCGAGAACCGCCCCTGCGCCTCCGTCGAATACCCCCCGATGGCGTAGAACCGCCCGCCGAGGCAGACCCCGCGGCACTCATCCCGCTCCATCGCCATGTCCGGCAGTGGCGCCCACGTGTCGCTGGCCACGTCGTACGCCATGGCTGACCGCAGCGCGTTCTTCTCCTCGTCGTGGCCTCCGGCCACGACCACGGCCACCCGGCCACCGACCGAGGCCGTGGCGCACGCGAAGAAAGACCGGCGGGGGCCCGGCACGGGGGCCCCTCGGCGCCACGACCCAGTGGCGAAGTCGTAGACGTGGACCCCGTCAGAGGCGGCCCATGTCTTCGGGTCCCATCCCCCGACCACCACAAGCTCCCGCTCGGCAGCCGCCATCCGGCAGAAGAACGGCAGCCCGTGGAGGAGGCCGGGGACGGGCGGCAAGAGGCTCCAAGCGCCGGTGGCAGGTTCGAAGAGCGAGAGGCGGTAAGAAGGTGTGGAGCCTCCGACGCTCTTAGCCGCAGACGACCCAGTGGCGGGGGCCGATTCCGCTTGGGCAAAGGCCACGACCGGTCGGGTCAAGCCGGCGGCTTTCCTGATACGGTGGAAATAGGGCGAGTCAAGCTCTCGCTTCCACAGGCGGCAAACGGAACGGGCCGTAGGAAAGCCGCGGTAAGGGACGCGGACGAGGCACTCCCGCGCTACGTCATCCGGTAGTCCCGGTAGTAGCTGTCGCCTCATGATACTGTAAACCTAAGTGCAGTCTCTTAAAGCGGAAAGAGCTAAAACCCCGAAGAAAGCTTCTGCTTCTCTTCTTCTATCTCTCTAGTGAAGTGAAGTGAAGGGTCTTTATAGATGGGTATATGAAGCAGATAAGAAGGTTAACAGTTACCGAAGGCTGGACAAGGAATAATTAAGATGAGGGGTGGAAGAGAGGAGAGGAGTGAGATAAGGTAAGGAGGAAGAAGACCTGCCGTTGGCTGTAGGATAGAGGGAAGACTTTGGATCCTCGGGTGCGCTGCATCGTTGCGTCGATGGATAAGAATGAAGGGCGAGACGGGAGCGCAGGTCGAAGGGACGATGCGGATGAGGAGGAATTCCGACAGAAGCGGGTCCCACGACAGCGGCCCGGGTGGGGGAAACATGCGCTCGTGCGCCACGTGGCTTGCGACGACTGGTGTTTGGATTTGGTCGGCGGGACGGGGATCTTTTGGGCCTTTGCTTGTCGATTTTTTGGTGTTTCCGTGACGCTGCATTGGGGCCTTCATCCAATTTTTTATTACTTTTTCTTTATGTCAATCAAGTAAGAAAATAACTTCGTACAGTAAATGAATGATTACGATGGAAAGATGGCAATGAATAAATGGTTATAAAAAATATTTGGATGATTTGCATTTTTGCCCTTTTTTGTTTTTTGAGTTCATCGTTTTTAATCTGATAGTAGGGAGGAGTGAATATAACACGAAGCTGTTTCGTCCAGCAGCGTTCTTCGATATTTACATTGATAATTTTTTCATCGCTCGATAATTATGCTTACACTGATACAAATGTAAAACAGTGCTACTTGCAACGATGCTGTTCGCTTGCATCGATATCATCTGTCACTATCGACATCGTCTACTATCATTAATTGGAATATCAAAATTATCTTTTTATTTTTTTATTAGTAAAACTGATTATATTAGGGTAAATGAACCTAGATACTTCACTTTCGTAACTATAGGATATTAATTTATTTTTTTAAAATATAAAAATCGAGATGTTAAATATAGCCAACTAGTAGTATGTAACTAGCCCCTCTTTACTTTATGACTCAATATATAACTTTGATTATATATTTGGATGATTTAAAATTTTTTTGCCCTCTTTTTTTTTTTTCGAGTTCATATATGGTATAGTTAGTGAACCAAAGTTTAAGAGTAATACGATTAACTTTTGATCATCAATTTCGCATGATAATCTAATTCAGAATTCATGAATTTGTGGAGGGAGAAATTTTCTTTGAGTTATACAAAAAGGTTTGTACTATGTTTTGATTAATTTTTGCAAGAATTAAATCAGGGCTATGTTTGAAATATTGTCGAACAAATGTAGGATTCAAAATCTCATCCAATATATTTTTTTAATATAAAAAAAAATAATACTTAGGAGATCAAATTATAAAAGATTGAGAATTTAAAATATAGTCCGATAAACTTTTATACATAGAATATTAATTGATCGTGATGTATTATATCCAATTATCAAATATTGAGAGTTAAAAATTTTATTCCATAAAATTTATATATATATAATATTAATTTAATAATGATGTATCAAATTTACTTATTAGAAATTAATATTTCAAAACCTCATGAGATAAATTTACGATTCAAAATATCATCATAAAATTTCCTCTAACAATAAAATATGAGTAGGAGATGCCCACATCCATTTTGGCTTAATATATTCACTTAGTCCTCATCTATGGTTTAATGAATTATTGGAAAAATGTTCCAATTTATGCCATCTTTTGGAATTTGCAATACGTAATGCTATAATGCAAATAACACGACGCCATGACATTATTGCGAAGCAATTATGTCCAAGGAAAATAAAGCCAATATTTTTTTGGCAACTTGATGAAATTGAAGGGATTTGATCTATGGTTTAATGAATTATTGGAAAAATGTTCCAATTTATGCCATCTTTTGGAATTTGCAATACGTAATGCTATAATGCAAATAACACGACGCCATGACATTATTGCGAAGCAATTATGTCCAAGGAAAATAAAGCCAATATTTTTTTGGCAACTCGAGGAAATTGAAGGGATTTGAATGAGAAATTAGAAAGCATCCCCATAAGTAATAGATTTTTTCTTTTCATTGATTATGAATTTGATTTACTAAAAATTCATGGTTTGAATTAAGAAAATTACATCTCTACATTCTTTAATATGCACTCACCATCATTTTTATCAGTCCTTTGCGGAAAAAGAAAAGCCAATTTGTGTATTTAAATCTATCTTTGATTTTAATACAAATTAAAAATAACTAATTGGATAGATTTAAGTTTCGATATTGTCAAAATTATATAGAAATTGAAAAAGAAGCATTAATTGTCAAAACTATGGTTCATTTATATGCTCATCAATCCTTGCTTCTGGATTTCTCACCCTTAAAGATATAAATAAATAATAGTATAATCCACTTTATTCCTAAAAATATAATGATATTCTTGCCCCCTTTCTAATACTCATTAAACATACTCTAACGTAATTTTAATATTGATAATATACTATTATTATATATGATATTAAAAATATATTTACTTCGATAATGATTATGATAGCCCAATTAGTAGGGAGAAGACACATAGTAGCCCAATCAAAATATGATAATTAAAATTATATTAAATATGATAATTAAAGTTATTTATTATTTATTAAAATTACTTTATTTTTTGTTGAATAGTGACTTGAGTATTAGAAGGATCAATCGAGACTCTGGTTTTAATATAGATCGATTGCGGAGCATGCACTCTAAGTTTGCCTTGAGTAAATGTTCGAGCTCCTATTCGACTATGCCGAACTTGAGCTCAAGTTGAGTGAAGCTGTTTTAGATATACTTCTATTGATACATATTTTATATATATATATATATATATTCTAAAACCCATCATAAGTTAACATTGCAAAAAAAAAAAAAAAA